>VACF01002038.1:0-151180 GCA_006891605.1 Pleurozium schreberi
AATTTTGAGTGTTTTTTGACAGAAAAATGGCCTCGGGACTTTAGGGTTATTGAAAAAATAGAGCAATCAGAGTGAAGAAAATTGAAATTGAGTATTCAATTTTGGGGGGAATTATTTTATTAGGGTTTAACCCTATAGATGTGCTACCTTGATGGAAATACTCACTCTAATATGATTCAAATTTTGGACGAAGAGGTGAATTTTGTGTCAAAAAGAACACAAAAAGTCATCCATCAAACACTTTGTGTTGACAATGTCATTATTGAAAAAAATTGCATTTCAACAATTGCAAGATGGATTTTGTAATGAATTTGATAGCTTTTCATGTGAAATTAAGTTTTTTAGAAGTGCACTTTAGTGTGCTAACACTTTTTGTAGTTGTTCATGTGACCTCCAATCCCAAAAATCTTATACATGCAAATTTCTGAAAACATTGTGGGAAAAGAAAGCATACTAGAAATAGAAAATGTACAGTTCTCTTGTTATAATCTTACAACTCCAATGCAATTTTTCACTAAAAATTGGTATTCTTACTAATAAGCAAGCTCTTTAAACATCTATACGGTTAGATTTTGAAAAAAAACAATTTGCTTCATTGGAGATAACTACAAGCCAATGCTTTTTTTTCTTAGACAAAAGACACTTGAAAAGGCTTAGGCATTTAGGGGTTAAGCTGCAAAAATGGGAGGTTGATAAAAAACGGGTGATCTCCTTTAATCTTATTCTAATGAGTAGGTGTGCCAGCCTTCAACTCAAAATGGACTAAGATTTTGTGCAATTGGCTTTATTGCAAGGAGAATTGGCTTAGCCTCTAGGTGTAAAGCGGCCCTTTGAGCATTTGCAATGCTCACGGGAAGAAACACAATATCAACACCATAGTAAGAGTACAATGTTTTCAAATAAAAAATTTACTCCAATGCAACTATTATGTGGTCTCGCACGTCCATGGCCTTTGTATGTGAACACTCGAGAGTCAAGATTGACAAATTTGCAAAATGTGAAGGGCTTCTAAGTTGACTCATTGCAAAAAAAGTCATTATTCTCATACCTATTCTCGTGTTGTAATGTGTGCCAATCAATGCAACCTACCTTTATTTGCATGAAAAAACTTTTTTAATGTAGAATCTTGATTTTTCTTTCTTCTGATATTGCAAAATAGTCAATTTGACATTTGCATTGTTGCCTTTGCATCGTATCAATTTGTTCTAAAAACTAGCACTATGCAAGCCTCGTGGAATGCCCTTCCATTTATCAATAAATAGATTGTTTGCCGAGAAAGCATTGCAGATACTCTTAAATAAGCTCTTTTTGATGTCTCTTCAAATTGATGATGTTCATCGTTTACAAAAACATGTGCAGTAGAGTTTTTTTTCTTTTGCCATTTGTCAATCTTTCCTCCTTTGTTGCATCAACCAAATGATAAATTAATCCTTTAGGGCCTAAATTTCCCTCTCTGGACTCATTTGTATTCCAAGTTATAGCTTGTATATAATGCACAAAATCAAATAAACAGGACTTTGTCTCAATTTGGGAGCACCTAGGAAACATGAACTTATTTTGTTAATCATCTGCTTTGATTTTACATGAATCTATGGGTAAATGGAGCTTTTTGTGAGATTCAAATTCCCTCCAAAGTCACTTAGATTTCCTCCTTGTGGTTGGATATTCATTCAAAATCATTGTAACTATATGGTTTCATTAGATGTGCAATTTCTATGCTCTTTTATTTTGTTCAAACCTCGCTATGAGGTGGACCATTGGCTTTGAATTATTTTTTAGATTCAAATTAAAACAACCAAAACAGGCACGCTTAGCCCTAAAGGGTTAAATTTTAACTTAATTTGTGGTAGCTTGAAAGTTGAGTGGCAATGCTCACTATAAGATCCTTGTGTTTTATTTGATGTTTTCATCAATTTGTGGCGCATTTTATTGGACATCCACTAAAATGCGCCACAAAAATGATGAAAACATCACATAAAACACGGGGTTCTTATAGTGGTTGTTGAGATCTCATGTCAACTTTGTGAGTTACTACAAGGAGCTCACATCTACGCTGCTGCTATTCCCCTTCTAAGTTAAAGGATTTGAAAAATTGGATCTCATTGCACTTCACTAACTTAGAGCATCCACACAACAACACTCTAAGTGGTGCACATTTGGCAACCGGACATGCAAGGCCAACTTCAATGCCTTATAGCAAGAACGGTAAGGGCCTAAAAATTCCAGACACTGTCAAATTAGGAAAGTGCATAGTGAAATGGCCACATCTTGAGCATGGCTTGGTATGGGATTTGACGTTGCTTTTGAAGTACCTACGTCTAGTTGGCCTTCATAGAGTTAGAAATCATTTTTTCCAAACAATTGAAATGCTCATATTAAGCAATTTCAACTACAATAAAGTTTCCTTCACTTGTGTCAAGTAAGAAGATGATAAAGGATTTTCAACTTGGTTTGAGTTCTCAAGTGAGAAGTGAAGCTCACTATATACACATGGAGAGGTGGAAGGTAGAAGTGTAGAACAACTTATGTGGGATATATAAATTAGAATTAATAGGAACTCTCTTCTCCATTAAAAACTCAAAGCATGTTGACAATACTTTTGAAGCAATGTAAGCTGGTCGTTCTCAAAGAATTGAAAGTTAAATTGTTTATAGTTCAATTTCAAAGCAAAGTAAACTTAATGTGGCAAACTCAATTTTTTGGTTCCAGCGCTTGTCCCTCTTTGCTTTCTTGTTTACTATTTTGATGTGGGGGAGATGACGAGGGTTTCTATTATGTGAAAYTAATTAGAGCATGAGCCCATGAGCCTAAAAGACTATGCACCTATGTTATAGGTTTCTATATCATAGAAACYTTCCATGATTATAGTATAATTAAATTATAGATACCTATATTATAGGTGTTTAAATTGTAAGCACCTTTAATGGTTGTAGAATATCAAATTATACATATGTTCAAGGCTCACATGCTTGCATTTTCATGCTCACATACTAGCACCGTTGTATAGACAACCACCACACACACCGGACACATTTCAAGACCACACCACACAACCCATTTTGGCGTCTTTTACATGGAAGCTTATCATGCATGGAATGGTATACTACTTATTTGTAACCAGGATCCCATTTTGCAAAAGATAGGATGATCCATCTTCATGAATGAGGGGAATATGATGTCTACTACGGCCTTTATTATTGTGTGACAATTATTGATAAACAACACATTGACAAGATGAGTTTTGTGAAGTTGCTATGACTAGTTTTTAATTTTTTGCTTWTGAGAAATAGGTTTGCCTATAGTGATTGAGAACATGTGGGACTGTAATCTACACTTCTTTAATTAGCAAGAAATAGTGCAATTTATTTGCATTATTTCTATTCCTTAACCAAAAAAATTATCCTCCCACCATCACTCAATTGTGCACTTGCTAAAATGCTAAACATTTTTGGAATTGAGTTGTATACCTCACTACACCTACAAAAGCCAAGATTTTTTATTTAATTTATTTTGGGGTAGTGCAGAAAGGGTTCTTCACTGGAGTGGCAAAGGAAGCCATTTACATTCATGACATTGATGAAAAATAACTTGTTAAAAAATGTGTGCATTTATTCAAAGAAAAGTGAATACCATCCCAAGTTTTAATAGCAATTTAGTGATTTCATTCATTTAGAAAGAAGAAGTACCATTAGCAAATCTTTCCTCAAATTTGTATCATGTTTGAATGATTTTTTCTCAACTAAAAAGATACCTTGCTAGTAGAATCTTGGTCCGCAAAGACTAGCTTAATGACTAGGCAGTTGACATAAATTCAAAGTTAATTGTCAACGTAGCATTTGTGTCAAGAATGATGGGTCCTACTTTTTTTGTGATATCAAAGGACTAAGAGGAATCACCACTTCTCTCAAAGCGCAAAATCCCTCGATTGTTGCAAAATCTCTTATTTCAAGTCTTAATCAATAATCAACATTCTACTAGTGCCTAGAAATATCCTAATAAGCACTTGAACAAAGTTACTATTATTAAATTGACTTTGAATCTTGTTGACAATAGAAAGAAGATTCCAATACACCTTCAAAATTATCATTTGGACACTTTATAATTATAAAATCTATAAATTTTAAAATTTCCATCACCTAAAATCAACCTTAGACTTGATATATAGATTTTAGGCAAGAATTTATGAACATCAATTATGGATAGGGATGCTGAATTAAGTGTGCAAGAGTTGTCCAAGTTAATTATTGTAGGCTTTTATAAAACATAGTTTATCTAAGAACATGGGCAAAAAGAGGTTAGATCTTATATAGTTAGGACTTAGAAATGACACAACTAATAATATCACCTAAGGTATGAATGCCCATTATCCCCTCTCCCTTTTTTTTATAATGAAACCTAAAATATTAGTTTGATTGAAGAAACGAGGCACCGTAAATTTTCAATTAATTTTTTTTTTATTAATATGTGGGTGATCCTACTCTCAATTGTTTGTGCTCTACTAAGATGAACTTTGGAAATGAATCTCTCTCCATTTTCATGCCAAAAGATATTACTTTCACATCAACATGACTTCCCCTCTAATTGCTAAAACACAAGCACTACTCCTCTATCCAAATTCTAGTATTTACCAAATTTCAAGTGTGTATTATGTATGAGCACACCTCATCCACCATTGCTAATGCACATATCTTATGTGCCAATGGTGGAATTTTTGGAGGGATTTGGCCTCMTCACATTAGGGACTTACCTCCAAGCACCGTGCTAGCCATGATTTAAATTTTTTTTGAAGAAAAGAAGAACAAAATAACTTCTCAAAAATTAAATTTTGATGTGAAGCCATCCCACGGTAAGTACATAATGTTCTGGGGCATTTTTTCGATTCTTCATAACATTCAATTTTGAAGCTTCAATTGATATTACATCTAGATATTTCAATGMATTTCAAGGTGGGCCTCTTAAGAAAAAAACCATCTCTACGAAACTATATCAATACAAAAGCCGAATTTGGGCAATTCTGTCACATTTCAGAATCATTCTCTGAACCAAGCGTGATTCCAAACGACCCTTCCTACAATGTTAGGAGACTGCGGAAAACTGTCGACACAAGGTAGAAGCACCTAAATGTGACTTGTTTTAGATTTGCAGATCTTGAGGGTAGCTACAAAATGAAATTATATGTGCTTGTTAGGAAATGGAATAGGAAATCAACACAATTGGTTTCGTATTTTTCTGAGCTTGTATGAATATAATACAAAATTTTGAAAACAACTATGTAGATTCTTCTACCTTACTGTGCTCTCGCACGCTGGACCTGACCTCTTAATTAGAGATCTTAATTAGAGATATGATCAATGTTCTACTTAAAACAGAGTTTTAGTAAATGTACAACGTCCCTGTGTATCCGTCTTGGGATGTTGCAAGCAAGCAATTGAGTCCGCAAGACACGTCGGTTGCAAGCTTACTTTGGATTGAAGCTTGTAGCACACAATGCTTCTAAAACGTCCAGTTCGCGATTTGTTGAAACCTCAGTCTCCAGTTCTTCACAGTAAATCAATTCCTGTTGCTGGTAAAACGAAGCCTCAGATTATACGCAGCAGCGCAGTCGCTCTGCACAACGGTGCTCCAACTCCTGGACCATACGCCAGCGCTCTGGCTTCAGTGTGGGTTCCATGWAGCTCACAGCCATCAACCTTGCCATTGTCAGCCACCTGCAATCCACAAAGCATCCATCACAATGTGAGACAACGCAATTGACAAGGCTTGGTTGGTACAGACACGTTCAGCAACTGGATTTTCTCTGGTAAGACTTTGCAGCAGTGGATACTCCTGACCAGGATAACATTCAAAGTAATTTATGAATACACTCTTAAAGCAATCCATGAGAAGAGCTAGATCAATGAAGTTCAAAACATTCTGAAGTTGCTCCATGAGTGAACCGATGTTACAGTTCATCTGACAAGATATAAATAAACACGGTAGGATTTGGATAATGAGAATGGTGTGCAACAACATGCCGCTTTTGCTTGCTCAGGAGTGTCTATTTGGGAGCTGTTGGTTGTAGGATGCCATCGAGGTGATTAATTCCAATGGGTTCCTTCATTGAATTTCTTGAACTCAGGGATGTAAGAGGATGCGTGTTAAAAGACAGGAGGTATCAAATTGATTAAAGCCTTGTGGATAACCTGAATTTTCCTTGAATTAGGACGTGGGAGTAAGGTGTTAAGAGCTCCTATTAAGTGGTGTTATACGCAAGTGAACGTAAACATAAACCATCAAATCTTTTCGGACATTAAGTAATGACTTACCTGTGAAAAGTCTCAGGGCCAAGAGTTCGGTCTTCTTGCCGAGCAGCTACAAGATCATTCTCCACAGTCTGCAAGCATGGATGCCAACATCGTCAGGAAAATAATGAAGGTAACATCGTGTTCATCGAGTGAGTGGGCTAGAAAAATACCAACATGCTTCGTATTACCATCATCATCATCATCATCATCATCATCGATGTGGGACTTGCATTTCAGAACCCAAATTGTACAGTCACCAAGATGTGAAAAAAGCAATCTGCAAACTCACTTTATGGAAAATTTCAAAGCTTTACAGCAACCTACCTTTTGCATGGATTCGTCTAGCGAGTGCTGCATCTCTCGCGCCTTCATAATATAGAGACGCCAAGTGGTAAGGTCCGAAGGGGTCACATTGACTGGGCCACGACTAGCAGTGACATTCAGGGGAAGAACAACATCAGTCGGCAGAATCCGGGATTTTGCCTGCAGCACATGAACAAGAATCGTGAAATAAGAATCTAGCTCTCGAGCTCATCAGTAGGTGACTGTCTGCGCAAGAATGGTAGCTGCTCTTCTTGGCTAATTGACTGAGAACCAGGGCTTTTTTTTTTGGCTTTTTGGTGCCAGATTTGCACTAGAAAATATAATTTGGCTAAAAAATGCCTAAAATAATGTCAAAAAACTTGGATGAAATCGCCAAACAACTTTGAATTTAAAAAAAATATTAGATGAAATCGCCAGATTGTGGATGAAAACCATACTAGACATCCAATATTTGGATGAATGTTGTAATTTGGAGCGCCACTATAACATTTAGTATCGCCACTGTGGCACTTTGTAAAAAATGAAAAAAAAAACCTGCTGAGAACTGTGCCTGTTACCTGAGAGACAACCAACACAGGCACATCTGCTGGCATTTCCATCTTGTAATACTGGAAGTCGTACTCGACCTGGACAAACATCAGCAGTTACAAGTAAATTTCTCAGGGTATACCAGGATACTGCATAGGCATGTTAAAGAAACTCACAATATGAGACAATAGTTTAACTTCATAATATAGAGACCCCCATAATATAGAGACTCAAAAGATCCCTTAGTAGATTCACACAGCTGTTCATGGTAAATTAWTGTCAATGTAATAGGAAATTAAATTAGCATTAATTCAAAGTCAAATCAATATCCAGTTAATGGTGACTCAAAATGAATCTCATGCTCATAATCTCAACATTAAAAACTGTCCATCTAGTATCTGTTGGGGTCTTTACTGACGTAAAAATTCGTTAAAATGGGAGATTTCAACCAGCAGGAATATCATAAACGAGAAGACACCAAATGATTGTTCCAAGGGGGATAGCTTCAGGGTACGAACTCATAAAAACGGAGTTGCTGGATTGTTTCTCACCTTCTGCCACTCCAGTAGATGCTTCAGTACCTCCAAATTTTGTACGCCAATGGTGCCAAGTGTTCCAGCTTGCAAGGCAGTCTCATCCAAAGTCAAGTGCGTTCCMTCTGCAAGTTGTATTGCACCCGTCACAAGYCTGCAGTGCTTCAAAGGGAGTGTTAGAAATCGATCAKAAGTKTACATAAATACAAAAATCAGCCATACAGAGGTTGCACTGCTGGAATCTTSGAGGGACGAGATAAAATGGATATTTGACCAATTCAAACAGTAATGGACRCAGAAGATCTATCCTCAAAAGCTCCATCAACTCAATCTCGACTCTGGGACACAAAACACGACCAAATCCTAGATCTGTTTAAATCCACAAATCACCTGTTGCTCTCATAATCCTTCCGAGGAGCTATGGGCGTCTGGTTTAATGTTTCCAGAGAGAGTGGCATCAAGTGCGAGCGAGGCATTAATTTAGAGATGACATCCGCAGCAGCTATTGCCATTGGAGATGGAGCACCTTCAGATCCAGGGTTGCAACCAGTGAGATTGAGCGACAGCTTGCCCAATGCCATGGAATCCACCCGCGCATGCACCTAGAAATTTGGAGGCCAGATTAAAACGTCAGGCTTTGAGACTCCAGCAGCTACAAAGCCTGCTGAATGGAAACCAAAACATTCAATTTGCACATGTTGCAAAAAGCGAATGGATCTCTGAGATTGGATCCAAGTGCAATTTCAAGATGAACCCGCCAAGCAACACATTAAGGTCTATCACAATCAGTCAAATTTGGATAACCGTGTCAAGTCATCTGCTCTTCCTAAGTTGCAAAATCTGCATCATACCTGAGATAAGAGATGCAGTAGCAAGTACTCAGCAGCAAGAGCGTCTCCACCAAGGGWGAAGGTAAGGTAGTCCAGAAGAGACTGTCTAGTTCCCGCCAAGTCTGATGGCAAAACCTGAGAAAAAAGTAGACGAATTCTCAAATTCAGACAGCCTCAAAGTCAGACGAATTCTCTTGCAGGCGCATTGACTACCACAACATCAGTTTCAAGTCTTCACATCGATGATAATATCCGACATCCACCCACTTGAACGGTGCATTCTTAACAACCGCTGTGCTTCAGAGCACWAAATATTCAAACRAAACAATTCATAATCCCAATCCAATCTTTAGACGATGTCGGGGCTTACTGAAGGCGTATCCCGAGGGAYTAGAKAAGTCGAATCCGAWGCGCAGATCTTTCTCAATGTAATGCATTGCAAACGTGGAACCTGSAAMAGAACGTATTAAAAAGATATTTGATATCSGAGAAWCTGAAATAAAAAAATAATTCATCCAAAGGCTGCCAATATACAACTAAGTATCCCTTGTGTCAAATGCAGTAACCTCACCTTACTAGCTGGGAGACGTAGGGAGGCATTATCATCCAAAAACACCGATCCAACAACATCCATGTCGTCATTCCCTACTCCATTTTGATAAAAACTTGGGGTGGATAACTCAGGATCGAAAGTGAGAATCCCAAAAATCTCCACAACGTCATTGAGTTTCAGGTCTGCATCTTGACCATCATACACCTGCCAAATCATTGAACTCATGAGAAAACCATTCTAGAAAAATGACATAACATCCACCAAGCTAGTCCGCACAATTTCAATTTCAAGTGGAGAGATGGCGTACCTGAAGGTGTCCGTTGTCGGCCAAGAGCGCGTGGTGGAAGAGTTGTTGGACGCCCCAATCCGAGCGAGTCAAGTCCTTGGGGGAGGCGGCCTGTTTGCAGGATTTTTCGAAGAGCAGGCGCACGGCTCCCAGAGGGTTGCCATACAGGTCCATGTGCGGCCCGCCCATTGTCCTGTGAATCACCACCAAGGAGAGCGAGCGATCAAGGAAGGAGGCTTTGCTTGAGAAAATTTTGCAACGTCTGTCCTCGATTCCAACCCCCGAATCGCAAAACCACGCAGTTAAGGATTGTGCGAGTGATTGCTCGGAGACGAGTGCGCAGGGTGTGTGTGTTGGAGCTGGAAATGGCGGGAGTATCGTTTCCCGCCATATCCGACGTGGTATTTTCGCCACGTCAGCACGGACGTCGGTGGGACCGACTCACCGCAGTTAACTTACATTCTCGAGTAAGTGTCGACCGTTGACAAATTTAAACAAATTTGCCTACTTTGTTATTTCAGGAGACTTCGGAAGCCATTTTGGCATAGTAGATCATCTTTCCTTAAAAATCTTTTGACTAAGAAAAGTTGGTAAATCAAACAAGTTATCACCCACAAAAATTCGTTTGTGATTTCAAGTCTCCAATCAACACTTATGGACAAACTTCAGAGATAGTGTCTGAAAAAGTTAAAGAAAATTGTTCCTTTGTATCTCTCTCTGAATTTTGTCCATAACTTTTGATTTAAATTTCAAACCTACAAACGGATTTTTGGAGATTAAAGTTAGCTTGATTTTTCAACTTTTTTTAGTTCAAAGTTTTTTGGAAAAAGGTCTATTACTATACTAAAATGTTGTTCAAAGTAATATGAGTTAAAAAAGCACCGATTTGAAAATAGTTAGATTTGCAGAATACACAAATTGAAAAGTATTTGAGAGCAATGATATTGGAATCTTATTTTGACATTTAAAATTATTTTGCATATATAATATACATTATAATTATTGTTATTATTATTTGCTGATGAACATTTAGATCTTGCACATTTCAATCAAGCATAGCAAATTTGGATTTCAAATAAGTGAAACTTTGTTTCTAGTGATATATTTCATTAGAAGTCCTAGTTCTACAAAATAAATAAATGATGAATAATGGCATTGAATTTTTGGTTTTTGATTTTGTACAAATTTAAGAAATATCCTAATAAACATCTTTCAATATTAAAAAAGTCCCATTAAATAATAGAAAAAACATCTATAAAGAGTTTATTTTGCAGGTTTAAACAGGTAAAAGTATGAAAAAAATAAGATAAAATTTTGTTTAAATTGACCCATATTTCATAAGGATACTTTTTGATTTGTGAACTTCGCAAATCTAACTATTTTCAAATTGGTGCTTTTTTAACTCAGATTACTTTGAACAACATTTTAGCATAGTAATAGACCTTTTTCCAAAAAACTTTGAACTAAAAAAAGTTGAAAAATCAAGCTAACTTTAATCTCCAAAAATCCGTTTGTAGGTTTGAAATTTAAATCAAAAGTTATGGACAAAATTCAGAGAGAGGTACAAAGGAACAATTTTCTTTAACTTTTTCAAACATTGTCTCTGAATTTTGTCCATAAGTGTTGATTGGAGACTTGAAATCACAAACAGATTTTTGTAGGTGATAACTTGTTTGATTTACCAACTTTTCTTAGTCAAAAGATTTTTAAGGAAAGATGATCTACTATGCCAAAATGGCATCCGAAGTCTCCTGAAATATCAAAACACCAAATTGTGAATGAATTTTATTCTAAAATATTATATTTTACAAAGATTTTTAACCTCAGAGGTCTAGTCATTTCTAAAATAAATAAAATTCTACTTGAAAATCTTTTAAATCAAATTCAACAAAAAAGTGTTAATGCTTTTGTTGATTTGGATGCTATACTGTTCAAATCAACAAAAATTATGTCATCATTTTGTTAACATGTGCCAAATCAACAAAACATTGTGAAAATGGTCAATACAGTACCCAAATCAACAAAAACTTGACATTTTTTTGTTGACTTGAACATCATTTTCTAGTAATGAAAAGATTTGTTAGTAATAGCTTTTGYATAGTTATAAGTTGAATTCTTCACATTTGGTTGGTTAGAGGTTGCATTTTGATTCCATTTGCAATGATTGAAGTGCTATATAGTCTTTGAAGTGTGGAACTATGGATTCTTTTGCTTCAAGGAACTCGGACTAGCTTTTATTGTTGTTCATCAAGTTTTGGAGAGCCAATATTGAATTTAATTTGGGACAAGTATATTTGGAAATCCCAAATTAGCAATTGTTAGTAATAAGGGTTTTGCATTTTAGGTCAATGGTTTTGAAAGAGACTTTGTCATTATGACTTATAAATTTATCAAGATAAATAGTATATTTGCTTGAATGAATTTTGGAGGTTTAGGGCTTTAGAAGGGTTTGTGCAAACATAGAGTATCTAGATGTAATATGGCTTTGCAAGTGTAGTTAGTAGGCCAAATTCTTGTAGCTATAAAATGTAGCTAGTCTAAGATTGTAAGTTTTGTATGTGTATAGTTACTATAGTTCATTCCTAGAGGATCGTTTCATGCCCAAAATATAAGTAACATATTGTCAATAATTTAAATAGATCCTTGTCATAAACGTATTGCTAGGGGGCATTTATGGCAAAGAACACTTCAAAAAATTGATGATGAAAAAATTGGAACTTTAACAAAAAGATTGTGTCACATCAAAATCTTTTGTAGAACATTTAAATCTTCACCATCATTCTATGAATTTGTTTTCTAATAAAACTTAGTATTAGAATAGACGTGTTAATCCTGCCATTTTATTTTTATAACTATCACATACATATACGTATGGACCTATCACCATCAAGTTTCAAAGGGAGCTTTGAACCAATTCACATATATACCATGAATAATTGATAAAAAGATCATTAGAATTAGACCATGTAATAAAAAATGACAATAAAGAACAACTTTTGATTGATAGCCAATGTATGAAACTAAAAAATTCTAAACACTTTCATCATTCCAAAGAAGATCACTTTTAAACTCTTGGCCATTGAATTTGATAATGGTGATTTCTATTTCTTTAGTTTGGTCCAAAGTATAAAGTAGCCTAATTAAGTGTTGATATAGCAAGGGCCAAATACTCAACATTGACAGAGTTGTAATAAAGTTTCCTAGGTTTTTGAAGTTGGTGGAACTAAAGGTTGCTTCACACATAAAGAACAACAACATGAGCGAGGAAGGAGACTAGAAAAAGACAAAACTATTCATCTTTCTTGTCTTTACTCTACATAGGTCAATAATATTGAGGATATCCATTCTACTTTTGTCCAAAGACMTCCATCATTTGATGTAAATAGCAAACCAATGAAAACTACATAAGATTTCTTTTCATTCATTAGAAGCCTTCTATACAAAATTTTTATCCAATCTTAGTTGTGAAGCTCCCATAGGCAACAATATGTTGATATGAAATTATCTTGAGAGATGCCATACAATTTCTTTTCATTCATGAGAAGCCATGTATAAATTCTTTTCATCCAATCTTTCTTGTGAGGTCGACTTCCAGCAATGTGTGAAATCCCTGACTTATATAAATTGAACCTTGAACCTAACTTGACTACCAACTATGCTAAGGAGAAAATAACGTACCACTGTTGAAGGCCAAGCCACTTTGGCACAAACAACATTTGAGAACAACATTTGAGAGCCTGTAAAGAACAAGCGGCAATTTTTTTGCTTGTTTTTTCCAGAAATAGCTATGTTGGATGTTTACAATCAAATTTTCCATTAATCCATTCTACTCCCTTTCAACCTCACAATTCGTCAGGAGCACGTACCCATAACCATCCCTTTCCAAATAGCCTCCTTAATCTAAATTAAACCCAAACCTGTCCAAAGATTTGTGAGTTGAAATCGGCCATTYCCATGGCTCTCCTTAGAGAGCGAAAACAACACCCTTGATATCTGGTGGAGAATTTCAGCATCAGTTGTGAAAATTCTTCAATCTCCTTCGTGAAAAAAGGACTCCAAAGTCTGACATTGTAGACAGCATGTGTGGAGCCTCAGCTACTTGCCAAAGCATGGATTGCCTTTCTTCATGAAACGTCTGATATTACCTTCCACCTGAAAGGAGCTCAAGGTTGGGCGTGAAAAGGAAGCATGATTCCCAATTTACAAGGGACTTCAAAAGGCTCTCTGCAAGAAGCCAAATCCTCAACTAAGATCCTCAAATTGACAGTTTGTCCGAACCTCCCGTTTTCGGCAGCCCCTTGAGGACATCCCGAAGTGCATAATAGATGCTRATGCATTTGTGATCAGACAACATGGTGCTGGACAACACAATTCGACCAAACTGGGTGCCGTCTTGTCCCTTCAGCAAGACATGACCCTCCCTGCCTGCGGATTTGGTGCCATCCTCGTTCGTGGGCGACTGTCCGCCGCAAATGAGCAGCAGTAATCCTGGCACCCAGAGCTCGGGATGCTCCTCTGGAGCTTTGCTCTCCAGCTCTTGAGGTTTCGGCACTCCTTTGGAAAGGGCTGGTTCAATCGATTTCTCTTTCTTCTCCAGCAATGTCTTGGCCACATCCTCGACCTTCTTCTCCAGCTTTTCTCCTTCTTCTGGAAGTAAAGAGCTCTTGTTAGTATCAATTGAAAAAAAGTTTTGTAGATAGCAAGACTTACTACTGACTTTTGCGGAATCCTATCTTGAACGTTTTGGAAGAAAAAGGAGTGACAAGGATTTGAATAAAATTARATTGATGGAGAGAGCTCATTGACCTGGATCACTTGAAGAGCTTGGACTCACAAACGATGCATATCGGCGTGCCACATCCTGYACAGAAGAGAATTTCTTGATCGTCGTCTCAACCAGCTCTGAAAGGCTCTTGGAATCTTCGTCCTTCAACAAAGTCCTGTGGGAGAAAAATGTCATCTGCCCATGCTCCGAATCTGGCTCTGCGCCTGCTTTCTCCACCTCTGCAGTCACAACCCTAAACTGTTAAACCCTACAGGACACAAAGTTTCAAGATTTTAAAATGACCAATTCGGTTGATCATATCATAAAACACAACACTTAGATGGGGCCAGAATTAGATACATCACCAGAAGCAGTGACGAGTATTTGCATGTGTCGGTCCAAAGATAAATAAAATGGACAAAAAGACGAAATAAAAAACATGGCTTAATCAAAAGTGCGAGAACAACACGAGGCCCCCATTTCGTTGGTTTACAGCTTAACGTTTCCCATCATGAAACAAATCTGACTCTTCAATCTCTCAGGTAAAAAGTAAACTTCCGAACCACAATAGAATTAATAGAATATGAATTAACTTCCTATTTTGAGAATGACTTGCTCAGGATTCAACAAACTACAAAAGACCATTATAGGTCATCTTTTCTTCACCGACACCGTCACAGTTCCGGCACTAATCATCCATCATTTGTAAAAATCAATCACAACAGAAAAGCTAGCCAACCGCGAACATAAAAGGACATATTCTCGTGCGAACGTAAAGAAAAGTAGTCAAGGAAACCACGATCAACCTCGGGTTAAAAATGGTGACAACCATTCGCCAAAACAAAAAATTGACAGGCGTCTTTTATATTAAATGCAACCTGTGACCCGATTTCATCCGTCACGTCGTCATCTGTGGAGTTTCCCAATCATGAATTTCTTCTTGCTAAAACCCTAATGACATCCAAACATTTTTCTCTATGCAGCGTTGCAGCTTAATGTAACCATTTTGGTGTTGTTGTAATGCAACAGGCTCCGTTATAGAATTTTCGGTTGTCAGAACTCGGATCTCTTTAGCTTCCCAACTCTTCTACAGGTACATAGTACATACTTTGGTTTATCGTCACATTAGAGAAATTCTCCAATTTGGTTCTATAGGTGATCGAGAGTTTGAGACAGAGGTAGGAGATCCAAGGGTGTAAGTTAGGGCAACTTCTTGGACTAATATGTACAAAATGCAGAGTGCAGTAAGATGGGTACCCCTGTCGACGGCACGAGCCCCACGAGCATCCTGTGACGCCTGTGTTGACGTGGAAAACCAGCCCAAGTTACATCCCACGGCGCTCGGCCCCCGCCCCCGCAGTCGTGACCAAATCTCTCGCTCTACAACAATCCACGGTCGCATGAGTCACTCAATTGCAATCTCCCAGACTCTCCACCACCAACGCAGACACGAAGCTCGATGGAAGAAAGGGAAGAGAAGTCAATTACTCCCTCAATTATGACGAAATAATGTTCCCATTTGATACCAATTTCTTTGATCATGTTACGAAAAAGGATGATTTCAAAATTTCATATCACCAGCATCAATCAATGAAGAACATAACATTTTACATGTGTACATTGTAACCAAAATTAAACTAGACAGGAAACAAAAAAACAAAATACTCCATGCGACTTACTACTTGAAACAGCCCGCGGTTACGAAAACATGAGGTTCAAACAGCGTGGAAGGGTGTAGAAGAATGATGGAGGGCGGAGCATACGAGGCAACATTGATGCGAGGCGATTCGCCATAGTTGGGGTGGGCGTGCGTTACTGGCGTGCCATGAACTGAAACTGTAGAAGAGAACGAGAATGCAGAAGACGAAGATGCAGCTGCGCCATGAGTGAACAACAATAGCCGTTTGAGCAATCGCAGCAACTGACAATTGGAAGGGAAAACGCAAACCCCCAAAACCTTGACAACGCAAAATCTTTGAAACCCCAAAACCTTGAAATGARAACGCAGACCTTGAAACCCAAAATCTGCAGCCAAGAGGGTGGTGACTGACTGGATTGCTGATCAGTGTACAGATGGCACTTGCACACCGGTTCAGACCCCGGACCCGCCTTCTTCTTGATCTAGTCAACAGGTGCTGGTGCCACGTCACTCAGAGACAACAAGCTCACAAAATAGAGTGAGTTTAGGTTGCCCACACTAATTTCCCGACATTTGACAGTATGTAAATATTTTTAATTATTGTACAGTACAAGAATGCACTACTTTTGAAATAGGTGTTGTTGTTGTAATTGGGACTCACGAACCTCCATGTGTACAAAAAAAAAGTATTTTTAGAAATATTTGTTGACATTGATGGCTTGTAAAGTAACTTTTATGATGTAAGAAAACTATTCTTTTAAAAAAATTGTGAGGGTTTACGGATATGATATGGGTATTTGCAAAATATGATTGATATACCGAATACAACATATGAAATACATATGGATAGTATATACAATATATTAATATAGTATAACGTACATATACTGGTGTTGATACAAGTTATGGAATACTAATATCGACAACATCTACCATATCCCATATTGATTTCACAATAACTTCCAATAGAATATATATGTGGGGGTGGGGTGAACTATAAAATCACAAGCACAATCAAATAATCCATTCAATTCACAAGAGAATTAATTAATTGGCAAAAGTGGTTTGTCACACACAATGTCCTCGGAAGACACAATGCATTGATATTAGGAGATGACATGACAATGCCATGCATATTTGCAATTGATAATAATGAAGACATTAATTTTGTCTTCTATTGATTGTAATTAAGTAGAATAGAGTATATTACTTGTATCATACATTGTTTTTGTGTGATTTATATATTTGGTTTGAAGTGGTAAGATTAAAMTGATTGACATCCATTTTTATTTACTTGGTTTGCAATTTTTGTAATATTATTATTTGTTTATCCATTGTGCAATTATTTTTGAATGGTTAGTTGAACTAACCATGACACAAAGCCTCCATTTTCACACCTAGAATATGATATATTTTCACACCTAGTATATATTTTAATGGATGGTTCACCTTTTCATGTATTTCCTTTGATGGGTGTATTTTTAGCTTTTTTTTCAAAACAAAGAAAAATAGATTATGATTATAAAAGAAGTTGTTTCGTATTTTTTAAAGCATTTTTGAATTACTTATGAATTTCAAACAAGATTAATCATAGGTCCCTCTTTATGACTAGGTCTTTCATAAAATGTTCACTTGCAACGTCTAAAGAAATGGGGAAAGCAAAGAGAATGATTGGCTCTTGCAATGAATCATGTTTTTCTTATCGATCCTTTCAAATTTCAATGACCATAGACGGTCCATTTAAAGACCATCTCACGTCCATTTTAGTAGAGTCTATATGGGTGGTTTGATTTTTTTTGCTATACGTCACATTTTTTCTTCTTTTGCTATACTTTCTATTTTTTCGGATCCCACACAATTCAACTTAAAAGTGTGTAAAGTAGGCTAGTGTCTACTTAAGCTCCACTAATTTATTTTAATATTGCAAATGACACTAATTTATTGAAAGTCTTACTATTTTTAATTAGTGCAAGTTGAAATAATATTGTAATGTTATATCAATCAAAATAAACAAAAATTTGTAAAAAAATTAATTGCATATTACAATATGTAAGTGTTCATCACAATATGCAATGTGAGACTAAAACCACTCTAACAATCTTGACGTCCTCAGGAGAGCGTTCTAGTCTACCATTCCGTTCAAGGATTTTTCATCACCCAAATTGCTACGGAATACAGGAGAATTCTTCATTCATACTGCAAGGCCTCATAATTTGAGAGGACTAGATTTAAGAAAGTAAACAGAACTAAACTAGACAGTTAGCACGATTCACATATTTATAAAAACTGGTAGAGACAGCATGAATATGGTACAACTTGCAATAAAAATTGCTRAAGCAACGAAAATTCTGTGTTGTTCCCTTGGCATGGCTAAGCTTAGCACAAAAAAGAAAGTATTGTCACAATTAGAACTGACTCTCACACAGAAATTGCATACTTGCATGTTATGTTTCATTTCGCTCATACTTGATGCAAATTCTCAAATGAATGCTGCAAAATCATGGTAAACAAACCCAAGAAACTGGCGGTCTGTGAAATTCATGTAATTTTTTCGCTGTGGATAAAAATGAAAGTCTCTGCTCTAGGGCTAGTGTACAGAACTAGAGGCGACCTCGATAGTCATCGGGACTGTCTGTCGGCTACTCTTGAGATCGAAGAACTAATAATCAAATTTAGCTTCGTAAACTGAAAGAAAAAAGAATGATGCGCTGATCATGCAGGAAACATAACTGTCTAGCAAAGCGCCTTCTCTTGGGACTCGTCCACACTCTCAGCAGAAGCCACGGCCAAGCTAGGCTCAAATATTTCGGTRCCTTCCTGGTAAGCCCTGCGACGCTCACGACGCTCCCTGTAAAACTCTCGCCGCCTTACACGCCTGCTGTTAGGGTTTTCCACCTTCACTTCGGTCACTGGATACACRCTAATCTGCAAGTTCGCAAAGCAGCGGTAAGTCATTCCGATTGACAAATTTTCCAATTGATATGAGTAAGATAGGACCAAATCTGAGTATCTGGAAAATGCAATAGTTTCGTTCTCCCAATTTTCAATTGCGTTTTTTAATTGCCTTCCACTTCTTTCTTTCAATTCGGTTTCAGAATCTGTCCTTGAGCTGTAAGTACACATACAAAGACTGAAAAATGAAAACAAAATAAAGGGTAACACTGTAGGTGATAATGATTTAGAAACCGGAGAACGAGAATATCGGTTTTCCCTTAGCCTAGGACCAAATGAATTTTAGGTTAGGTGCACTAGGGGTTCAAGACTTAACACCACGATAGCTAAGATCTGTGGCCAAACTGGACAACCGTGATAATTTACAATCTTCAAGCATTCTGCATTGCAACTACTGTCCTTCGACTTCTAATAAGATAAATCAAGATGGATTTCAAATTAGCAAGATAAACGCAATTTGCAAGAAATAGCACGCACCTTCTTCCTGTCAGGTCCGAATTTCTCAAATTTCACAAGCCCGTCGATCAGCGAAAAGATAGTGCAATCCCTTCCAATTCCGACGTTCTTCCCGGGGTGGAACTGCACACATGAAACTATCAAATTTTATCCCTCTGCCACAAATGCTTCCACACCAAAATTCACAGGGCCCACGGGCAATGTACTCACCTTCGTACCCCGTTGGCGCACAATGATAGCCCCGGGCTGCGCGGCCTGGTCCCCATAAATCTTCACACCGAGCATCTTCGGCTTGGAGTCACGGCCATTCTTGGTACTCCCAGACCCCTTCTTATGCGCAGCTTCGATAACAAGCCCAGGTGACGAAACGGAAGCCGTTTCCACAGTTGCAGTGGAAAACCTAGAATCACCCGCAGACTGAGTGAACAACGCAGCGCTGGAGGACAGGGTGAGACAGGCTGTGAAGGAGCTAGAGAGCGAAGACGCCATAGCTGCCAACGATTGTGCCCCCAAATGCTTCCCAAATTGCAGTGAAGCTCGAGCGCTCACAAGACACTCCCTCCSAAGTCCTCGTGGGATAAGCTTTGGAGAGCTTTGGAGAGTCTGCGCTCTCCGCAGGACCGGCAATTTGGAGGACAAATTTTTTTATACACTAAGGTAGGAGGTCCATGAATGGCCCATCTAAGGGCTGAAGCTGAATTTTGGAAAGGTGTAACTACTTGAAATAATTTTCAGTAAATTTTCCTTGAAATACAAGTGGAATTGGCATCTAATCCAAGTAGTTTTATATTTCACTTGCACCCAATGTAAATATTATTTCTTTAGAATTAACACCAATTCATGTTGCAACTTGAGATCTTGCATTCTATACTATTTCATTACTTTCCCAACCATATATGTAGGTACGTGAATGTGGATTTCCATATTGATTCAAAAACCGAGAAGCTTGGCATCTAGGGCTTGCTAGGCTACAAAAGGAGTAGCTTGCACATTAAGATATAATTCATTTCAACATCTTTTATTCTAAATAAATATTTGCAAGTTCACTCTCAATTCTAAGTTCAATTTCAAGTTGCTAGTTCAATCTCAATTGTCGTTGTTGAAGAAAAGGATTTTATCAAAAGCTTTGGAATTGTGAAACATAAAACATTTCTTAATAAATTTTCTCATACAATAGAAGAATTTGTGAGTGGTAATGTTTTGACTCTCTAGCATAATTAGGTGTGTTTAATAATAATAATAAATTATAAAAATGAAGCCACATAAGTAGCTTTTTGATATTTACATACTTTTATACTAATTTCTTCTTTAAGAGGGTCTAAGCAAATGCAAAAATTGTATTTAACCGAGTACTTTCAAGAAACAAATGCAAGAGATTGAAATAAGTGATTGTACCTTATTTTTGTTGATTATTATCATAACTTTAACTACTAAATTGTATGTTTTATTACAAGATTGTAAGCATATTGTCTCATAAAATCAAAATCATCAATCATATCATTTTATTTTTTTCACAAACTAGGAAATAAATAACATATTACATGTATATTCATTATTTTGCTTAATATTGTGAAAAAAAAAGTAAAAATACAAACTTTTGCATTGTAGCACAATTTTGATATTTTGTGGTTCAAAAGGATTGATTTTTTGAAAACACATATGATACTTCCAATAGTTTGTCATCTCAACTATTAAATTGCAAATATTCATCCATTTTTTCTTGAAATCAATCAATATATAAAATACAAGCATTTAATCATATTGCATTCATTGTATATAAAAGTCAACACTTTATTTTTTAATCATCCAAGATTTAACTTTATGCTTGTCTTTTCACCTTCTAAAAGGTGTGAACTTTCCATGTAAGTTTTTTTACAAACTCACTTTATTGATTGCAACTTTGCAAGCATTGGATTTATCGAGTAGTATGAAAAGTTTTATTGCTTAATTGTGTATAAGTTAGTTTAAAATATAAGATTTACTTCTAAAGTGAAAAATGATCTTTATCATCAAAACATCATTCATTCTATCAAAATATATTGTATAATTATATTCAAAACTTTGGTTTCGAAGTTTTTTCAAAGGTTTAAGTTTAGCCCTAAAATATTATAAATACTTGATTTAAGATGTATTCAAGTTTCTACAATGATTGATTGAAATCATATGTATAATAAGGAATGTTAAACTTCTTGCAAAAATCACAAAAATGATCTTATTRATCCAGTAACATAGTGAGTAAAATTTCTATCTTTGAATGGTTCACCGTAATTTTTATAGCAACAAGTTTATTAACAAAAGTAGCTATTTTATATGTTTTTCAATATTTTAATAAATTAATCATCAATGATATTGTATCACTAAATTATAATTCATTACTTATTGATAAAGGTACTTTGGTTTTGATTTTTTTGCTCAATTACATATCCAAGAGCATAGTCTTATTTTACTTTGCAAAATGAGTGATAATCTTGATACATAGTTCAACAAAAAAAATAAGAAATCAAATATTGTTTTAGCATCTTCATCAACTTTGATTATAAGATTTATATTAATTTTTTATAAATATACCAATAACATAATCGTTGATATACAAACTTTTTAAATAGTATGTTAAAATTTATACAATTTTTAATAATACTATCAACATTCTTAAATATAGATTTAAAAAAAATAAAAAACCATGAAAATTTTGTGTATATTGTAAAAATTCAAAATTTTCATGTGTTAAAAAAACATTTGAATATAATGTATATCAATTTGAAAAATAAAAAAGGMTTCTAAAAGATCCAATTAAATATTGGAAACTTAGAATAGCCATAAACCTCACACATTCTAATGAACAACATTGAATTCATTTTGAACTTTAAATTCGAATTTTACATTAAGATTCATAGTTTTTTAATATAACTTTTTCTATGTTTCACCTTTTGTGCATAGGATGTATTTAGATTAATTAGATTAAAATTTAAAGCCTTCCATAAATTTAATCTATTTTAACCACGATTAAATCTCTTATTTTATTTTGGTCATTGAATGAACTATCCAAAACTCTTTTTTTTCATTACACTTGTTTTACAAAAATGATTCATTTTATTATTTAAAAATAATTAATTTAAATAAAGTTGATATTTTTCTTGAATTTGATTAACCATGAATGCCATTTCACAATTTTCTAAGAAATATATTTCAAATTTTTTTAATGAGCTTTCAAGTTCAATTCCTAATCATATACTTATGATTTTTCCTATTTTGAGCTCAAAATCTTTTGCTAATGAAATGATAATCCTTATTGTAGCAATTTCCAAGATTTGAAAAATCTATTATTTTGCAATCAAGATAAATCTTAAAAGGTACATCTTTCAATGTCCCTACGCCCTATTTTTCTATACTTTGAGACAATTCACCTAATTTGTATTAAATATTGTCTAGCTTTGACTTAGAAACCATAATATGTGTTTTTATACAACTTACTTGTAGCAAATACATACTTTTAGGGAAAATAGTACGATGGACCAAAATGTATTTCAACAAGATATGTTGGAGAGAGAGAATGCATTATTATCAAGAGAAAATGAGACTTATGCAAAGATAGAGTTGTTATACGGAGGACATGAAAAACAAATTGTTTATGTGAAGGGTACTTGGTATCCAACACACTTCATGATGTCTGTATTGGATGGTGAAGACACTTGGAATTTTAATGGTAATGGTAATTGTATATTGATTTTGGAAAAAAAATATTCTAGAAATTTATTTATATTTATATTAGTTATTTAGTACATTTTAATAATTTATTGTAGTAAATATATCAATAAATAATATAAAAAATACATGATCCTTTTGATGAAAGACTTTGTTTTTTATATAGCCACACAAGAGTTTGTGCTACATGAAGCAAGTGAGATGGGAATGAATGTAGAAGAGTGGTTGGATCAAGTACACACTTACTTTTGCCACCAACATGTGGAAAGCAATTACTCTTTTGTATTTGTTGATCCAAACTCCAAAATGGCAAGTCTTCCATGTATGTTTCTTTTTCTTTTAAGAATTTATTTGTTACCTCTTTCATTTCTTTGTTTTCATTAATATATACTTACAAAATCATTTCTATCTATAATAACTTGTAAAGGGACTTTAAGGTAATGAAGCTCTTTCTATATTGTCATTTTTACCAATTCATTAAAAATATTTTAATAATTTTGTTTTTGAACTTTTTGATCACCAATATTTTTTATCAAGTAATCAATCATTCTTCAATTCCATTTGCAAATATGTTTTTAATAAAAAACATAAAGTGTGTTTGCAAATTTTCAAGTAGCTTGTTTTTTTTTAACTTGGCAGCTACAATGTTCATATTATGATAAAACATTGGGTGAAAGGCATGCAATGAAATTTTTGCTTCACAAGATATCTAGCTGTGGAGAAGTAGCATATCAAATGTTGGGTCTGTTGGTGGAGACAAACGCCAAACAACAAGTCAGCATCTATGTCAAGAACATCTTTATACTCAAGTTTTCGAGATCGTCCATCAAAATCAACTGTTAATTCGCAATATTTTAGAAGTAATGAATTTACTAATAACGTTCATGAAGGACAAGAACCCTCACGTGTAGAAAATGAAGTGAGAGAATCCAAGGATAAAGAAAATATTCAAGAATCCCAAATAAAGATTTATAATCAAGGTTTTGTATTACATTCTAAACAAACATCTTTTGATAAGAATGCCAATGGAGAAGACACATCATTTGACAATAATGACAATGGAAGTATAACAAATGCATTTAATGATGAGGTAGTTAAAACATGCATACCTTCAAACAATCAAATTTCAACTTTTAATGATGAAAACCAAAGAAGTAATAGAAGTTCAAAGTTSTCAACAAATGATGATAATGATCCAGAAAAAARTGTTTTATGTGTAGCTAGAATACGTTTTGTTTTCCCTAGTAAATCAACAATCCTTGCAACTTCACAAAATCATGCAACAACTAGTACTTCATCCACTCCAAATAAAAGTGATTTCAATGTTGGTCTAAAGTTTAATAATGAAAAATCACAAAGTTAAGACTAATAAAACTAAAAAATTTTAAAAATTGTGACATAAATTTTTAAAATACTAGTAGAATTATTGAATTAAACCTAGAAAATGAAACAATTTAGAAGACAACTATCCTAATTAAATAGTACTCCATAATGGATTTCAAAATATTTGTTTAAATGTTTCAAAATTTAAAACACATTTTAGATTTTCTTATCAAATAGATGTCAKCAAAACATTTCTAATTGCAACTAGAATACAGTGAATATTTTTTTTGGAACWATGATTTTCAAGCTTCATTTTCAAACTCCCAATTTTGAAATTAGGCTAGGTAGTTTTTTTTATAAATCCACAAACTACTACAAACAATAAAAGGCTCCATACGGGCATACTCAATAAAAAGCCTACATAGTGCACTTTAGAGCTTTTCAAAGGCCACATAGTTCTTCTGATGATATTCTCCCTACAAGTACTGAACATTTTACATTTGCATGGTTCACAAATTTATAGATAAAATCATCAATTCAACAACAGTTAATCTTTCCAATTATTTTCAAGTCAGTGCATTCTCCTACATAAATTAAATTGGCAAAAGGGCACTCCAAATAAGACRAGATGGGCATCTAAGAATCTCATTACAACGACAGTCTCAAAATCAGACTGCCCAGAGTAGTGTGCCTAATTCCGATGGAAATCCAAATTCAATCTTCAAGAAATCTGAAAGCTGGAAAATTCATACCACATCCGCAAACAAACCAGTAGAATGTCGTGCAACACAGCTTCCTRATTGCGAACTGATCCGGGAAGACTTGGGAGTCTGCGTATACAACATTTCAGCTTGCAGATTACTTCTTCTTGATCCAGTYTAAGTTGCCTTAGCTGTTGTAGTCACTGCTGGCTCATCGTTAAGAGACTTGTGGAATGCAACCTGGTCACAAGAAAGTAAACGACACAATAAAATCAATAAATCTTAGAGCTACATAGTGTAAAAATGAAAACGACATACACAGAGCAGTGCTTACACTAATTTTTATGAAAGTGATCGCCTAGAGTTACTGCCTACTCGCATTCCTCCCGACTGCTAATATCATGTTCTGGTAAGAGGGGAAGCATATGATTTGAGAATTACGTACACCAGCAAGCTTCAATGTGCTCCAAAACCACAACAAAGGAGTACTTGGAACAGCAATTCAGCGAACGATATACTGTAACTTCAAAAGATAAGATGGAACCCACTCTAAGCGCAAAGCATGTTTTTKCTATTTGAASAATTTGAGGAAAGGAGTCTCACCGACGTGGATATTTTCATTAGTTCCCTTAGAGCCATCGTAGCATAAGAAGATGCAGGTAGAGTGAAAGTCAATTGAGCAGCTGTTTGCTCACTAAGTTCCGAATCTGTAGAATCCTTTGATACCGCTTCAGATGATTTCTTTGGGATCCTGTCCAGATCTGTCTCAGCCAACGCTTTTGTAGGATCCGTATACTTCACTATTTTCCTGCAACCAACAMATGAGAGTGAACGTTAAGATCTGGAAGCAAGGCATAGGTACGAACAACCAAACTACAGTAGGTCTCAGACCAAAAACTATTCTATACTATGCATACAAAGATTGAGGAAATCACCACTCCAAGTCYGCTGGCTTMTGAAGAAACAGCCTGTAGGCTCCTGGCAGTTGGGGCAAAGCAAACTCCCTGCTCAAATGAAAACACTCAGGGCGTGAGCTACACATAGACTAAAAACAGGATTAATTTTAGAAAAGGTGTAGAAGCTACGGGATCAGGTTTCTGTCCTGTGGTTAAATACGATTGATAAACATGCAATTTGTTAACAGAACACAAACCGATGCATTTGAGCGACCACATTGATCCGACTACTCACAAATTGAACATCACGAATCTTGAGAGTYAAACCAGTATTCAAGTACCCAACAAAAGACAGCTCCAAAGCAAGAGCTCAGTAATCCTCGGCAACCAGAACTATGCACGTACAAGATAGGTACTCACTTCACGTTATGGGTGCAAGTGTGTAGATCCACGGAATCCTGTAGGATGCCAATGGAGTATAAAAAGCCATATTCAGAAAAGAGGGGCAATGTGAGGCCATGGTACTATACTTAACTTGGTGCGCTTTCATGTGAGTGCGATTGATCATGATCATAAGGGGTCAACTCRGGACTGGCCTGTACGGATTTAACGGTACAACTCCTAAGCAAAACTGACAAAGAAGACTCCAACTCCTAGTGTAAATTTTTTTAATATCAGTACCAATAATTTATATGTTACAAAACGGTAACAGGACCATGGAAATGCGCGCCCCAAGAATTAATAAAGCTGTGAAAAAGCATCTGGAGAAACAAAAGAAAGGCTTTGAAGATGGTTATCAAATTAAACCTTCTGTGCCAAATCGCGGTAGACGTCTGCAATGTCATTCGCTGGGTAGACAGTTGAGCCCCTGGACCCATGTCAACAAATAAAGACTGAGTTRATAGCATTCATGTACCTTGACGCGATAATGAACACCTGAATGATCATCACAATCTCAGCTAGGAGCAAACATCACTCGAATATTGGTCAATCCGATATACCAAAGAGAATATCAAAACCAGTAGCTACATGATTCTCACGAGAATACTAAGTAGCATACATAGTACTAAGGGCGTCCTCTATAGTCCGGTATACTTGCCCCGTCAAATATAACTCTTTACTTTTCACTGCCTTGTAATTAGAACTTGAAAATTCTATTATTGGAAGCGCATTCAAAAGTACTTTGAATGAATACAAGAATTCTCAATTTTAGGCATTGGAAAATGAAAATAAACCGCTTCAAAAGCACAGTAATAGGCAAAATTTGTAGAGGTTTTAGAAAAACACACTTACTGATGCAAAATTTGGCCAACAATACGGCAGTTTGGAGTGCAATTGGTCAAATTTTGCATTGGTAAGTGTGTTTAGCATTGCAGTGGTCAACACCTCTAAATTTTGCCTATTAGTGTGCTTTTGTGCTTTTGAAGCGGTTTATTTTCATTGTCCAATGCCTAAATTTGAGATTTCTTGTATACATTCAAAGTACTTTTGAATGGGCTTCCAATGATAGAATTTTCAAGTTCTAATTACAAGGCAGTGAAAAGTAAAGAGTTATATTTGACTGGGCAAGTATACCGGAATATTGAGGACGCCCTAATGTTCAATTCAGAAAAACACGTACCCTGGTAAAGGGAGAAGCACATCCCAAATACTGTACTTTCCAGATTCAACATCTTCGGCAGTCACGCACTGCGAAGAAAAAGACACCAGTTAAATCTCTTGTAGAACAGCCGCAAATTTATTAATCCATAAGAATAAGACGAGAGCGACAAAATTGACTCAAGTACCTTGATTTTGTTGCGAGCTTCAGCCGGAACATCAGCATCTACCACATCATCCAGTACCACCTCAGTCACCGCTCCTTCAGAGAAATCAACGAGCTTGGCCTTGGGTTCTAGCTCTTCAGCAGTATCCTGTGCGTCCTTGTCATAAACAAGATCGCCAACAATAACCTTATCCACCCCTGTACGCCAAAAAATATGTACATAAATGAGGACTGTTGTGGATTAATCATGGCATGAGACTAAGGTAAATCACGACTGAAACGAGAACTGAAAACATTCAAAAACCTCGACTTTCACAAAGCGGCAGGATATCTCCTTCTCGAGGACTCAATATAAGACCGGCTGCTGCCTTCCACTCTCCTCTAAGTAAGGCAGCTCCCACACTGTGTGTAGCTATAGAGCCACTTCCAAATCGCTGCAAATGAGAACCATAAATGAGTATAAGACATTCATACCGATTGCATAATACTTGGGTTGAAAATCTAATAGTGTGATTTTACAATTCATCCCACAGTCAGGACCGGAAATTTTGCTAGTGCATAAACACCAATACAAACAAGAGCCAAGGTACCCTACTTGAAGTCCGAAGTAGTTGATAAAGCCACTCTCCCCAAGACCTTTCACGGAATTCTCAATAGTCTGGTCACTCTCTGCCACTACTCCCCTGTCGGGAAGCACCAAGACAAACTCGTGAAGCCGTGAAGGCAAAACACGATTTTACATAAAGCAGGAGCACAACTACAYGTATTCTAATGATCCAAGAGGYTGTCGTACATGACATCAATGGCGATTTTGTTGACACCGTTCCTAAACTCAGGTATTGCAACGTTTTAATTCACAATATCAGAAAGCAAAAGACATGTGCGAGAAATTTATCTAACCGCAACGTAATAGTGAATCGATTCCCGCACAACATTCCCAGAACCAAAGCTTTATCCACATAGCTGCAACAAAAGAAAGCACTCACTATCATAAATTTAGGCAAGCTGGAGGGATGAAATCTTGCGCAAGTCATTCATGTTCCAAGATAGAGTACAATTTTGTGTGCTGTCACCGGCAGTAAGATTAACTACTCAATGTGCATGCAATGAACCGGAAAGTGCACCTGAAATTTCCAACTTTAATACCAAATAGTCGCTGGTTCAAAGCTGCGAGCTTTGCTGCTGATTGCTTAAATACAGTTACCTGAAGATCGCGAGGGCAGASTTTAGAATGTACTTGATTAGAACCATGCTCATTCGTTCAGATTTKTTCATTGAAGATTACGATAGAAAGAGATCATGAAATATGAACCTGCTGCGTTGTGATAGCTCTTTTGTCCTTAGTCCCAGCGAATCCAAATGACTTCGGCTGCCAATTTAAGAAATTTATCAAAACTCGGGAACGGTCAGGCTCAGTGTACATACCAAAAGGGATACGAATCAGAGACTATCAAAAAGGAAGTCCAATATTACCCCCCAAAAAAGTGTAAGAGGTAAATCATGAAAAGGATGAAACATAATGCAGACACAAGCAAAAATAATGCGTAAATACCTGAACATGAAGCATTCTGCCGATGACAGTCAATGAATCTTGAGTATCCTTGTTCTCCTTATAGAGGCAGAACCTAATTTCCAAACCAAACATGAATGTCATCTACTGGATAAAGCAAACTACTACCTTGAATTGGTATGGAGCACTACGTGCACACACCTGTAACCCCGTCACAAAATTAATTAAAAAAGCCAAGGTCTTTACTTGATGGAGGAAAACAAGGACTTGATAAGCCAAAGATAAACGAAAAGGTGTTGCGAACACACTGTAAGAATTTAGGACGCTCGTTTGGCCAACCATCCGATCCCCGTGCGTCATAAGGCTGGTCAGAGTCACCTTCATTTGGTTTCTGMCGTTTACTATCCCTCTCCCTCCCCCGACCTCGGCCACCATGCTCACTTCCTCGTTTCTGAAAGCGGTTCCCTCCTCCCTGATTACTAATTTGATGTCGAAGCCTGATACACTTTTCCGTTGATGTCGGTCCATCCACAGTGTCTGACGTAAGGAAGGTTAATCGAACTTTGAAGAAATTATGAATTATCTGCAGAGAAAAACTAAATCATATTAATGAACAGCCTCGTACAACTAATGTCACCTTTACATTCACAACACGGTGCATTAAGAAACACGTCTGCCATTATCTCAAAAAGAAGGAACTCTCAACACGAGTAGAACTATGATAACCAATTACTTCAGTTGGTTTAACACTCCAATTCCTCAGATCTTATTCACTAGATAACATGGATCGATGGAGAGTATATCCTTAATAGCGAGCTTCTACTCCATCGTGATTATCGAGCATAAGCAACATAAGAAATTAGACAAAAAACTCAATTTGAGTAATCGACTCTGCTTGTTAGGTTAACGGCCGTCAACTCCAGCGAGCATCCCTTATGAAAGCTGGAAGTCGTTGATACCAGAGCTGATGTTTAGACCATCACGAGTAATAAATAATTGAGATTCTGTTGCCGTACCCCTCGGTGACTTTTGTCGTCATCAGGCAATAATAAGACAGGAGAGACTGGATCTCCCTTGCAATTTGCAATCTGGAGAAGCAGATCCTCCAGCACTTTTGCGTTGCTTTCACCAGCGAGCTCCTTGAAGGCCAGCACATCTGCAGAGAATTCACTACTCAAAGATTGCGCTTCATTGTCCACCTYGTCCTCCTTCACCACCTTCGCCTCAAGCGCCTCTGCGACAGTTTCCTCAGAAACTTTAACTAACTGAACTTTCTCCTGATTCAATAATCAAATTTTCAGTCTTACTCAAAACCTAGCTTAGCTTCTGCACAATCTTGTAGCGTAAAGGCTCTTTCTACTCAGACATTGGCAAAGCCTAACCACGGTTGACACATGCAGGTCCACCGTGAAGACTCCCCTCTGGTCAGCGAACAAACATAACATGAAACAAATGCAACTGGAAAGTCTCAAGAAGCGCAGCAATGTGATCATGAACTCCGATCAGGAAAGAAAGCTCAAGAAAAATAAAAGAGCAAGCGGCCTATCCTGTTTAGAAAAATACCTGTGAAGGAGCCTCTAGATCCGTAAGATGAGTGACAGTACCACTGAGATCCACCTCGTTTACAATGAAATCTGAAAATCTGATCAAACATACATTGACATCAACTGTAATGCRCTCAGCATGGTACACCCAAGAACTTCGTCCGACTCCCTTGAGTCAGTGCCAGCTTATAAGTTTTACGAAATGCAAAATCCTTAATCTCAACAGGCCAACCAAGGTAGAGGTGCTGTACCTACAGTAGTTGATATCGGGACCTAAAAAATGCGACACCCTAGACTCTTGCATGACAAATTCATATTGATTTTAGAAATTTGTGTCGCTTATAGGTCATCTACCAATTAGAACTTTGAATCCTTAGAGATATTGCATGCAATATCATTGGCATTCTTCAGTACATTGGAACCGTCCTTAAGTGCTGAAAAGAATGTATGAAAAATTAACCACTAAGATGACAGTAACTATGCTCAGTGATTACAATGTCGCTTCTAAGGGCAGTTTCCAGCTCTCTTTACATGTCTACAGAGAATTACTGACCTCTGTTTCAGAATTCCTCGAAACCCGGGGAGAGAATTTGCGTAACTCAGAATTCCGACCGCCTCTTCGGTAGACATTTCTGAGCTCACGCCACAATTTCGAAAAAAGTTAGTTCAAAACTGCGATTTACTCTTGCCAATTTAAATGTTTCAGTCCTCGGTATCTTACGTACCAAAAACTGCGTCTCTTCTTGCACTCTGAAAATTCGTCCCAGAGTACACTGAGGTGTCTGTTGCAACCGTAGTGTCCTCCACCTTCAACTGAGCAACCGCACAAAACCTAGCTCGGAGTGTAATGGCCAAGGTAGGCACGCGCTGGTGATATTCCTGCAAAGCGCGCAGTGCGAGACAAGAGACACTTCTTCGCACAAATGGCATTAAGTTACAATGCCGAATTTCTTCAATTCCCGGGAAGCAATGCGTCAGTGCCCGACATGAAGACAAACTCCGCCTCGCACAGCCACGGAAGCTTTTGATTGCTTGAGGGAATCTTCGTGTTACTAGTTGGGCAAGGCATTTGATCGCCAACAGATAACACTTCCTGGAGCCCTAAACCCTAAACCCTCCGCCATCGATGAATGTGATTCATTTGGATGAATTTGGGTGAAATGCATTGAACGATTCGAAAACGGATTCATGGCTACGTTTCACAAAAAAATTGCCATTTCTAGTGCCAAAATTTATTTTCTTGCACATACATTTGTAAAATCTTGCACTAGATTTATATGACAATGTGAGAAAAAAAGCTTAGGCACTTTGCCCATGTAGATTGTAAGATTCTAACGTTGACAATAAAAAGAAAATCATTTTTGTACCTTGTCTTATTAAATTTTGAGACTTTGAATCCCATCAACTAAATTTGTCTTGCTGACTGTAGAGATGATTTCATGAGATTGAGTTGAAAATGTAGGCAAAAATTTCAAAAGAAATTTAACAATTTTAAATATCTCAAAATTGTTAGGGAGAAGTAACAATTTTTCTAAGCAAAAACATCTACGGAAGATAACTTACTTCAACAATCTAGTTGTTAGGATTGGTGTGTTTTGATATTAACCATTTTATTTCCCCTTCTATCTTGTATCTACTTCTCCCTAACAATTTTGAGATATTTAAAATTGTTAAATTTCTTTTGAAATTTTTGCCTACATTTTCAACTCAATCTCATGAAATCATCTCTACAGTCAGCAAGACAAATTTAGTTGATGGGATTCAAAGTCTCAAAATTTAATAAGACAAGGTACAAAAATGATTTTCTTTTTATTGTCAACGTTAGAATCTTACAATCTACATGGGCAAAGTGCCTAAGCTTTTTTTCTCACATTGTCATATAAATCTAGTGCAAGATTTTACAAATGTATGTGCAAGAAAATAAATTTTGGCACTAGAAATGGCAATTTTTTTGTGAAACGTAGCCATGAATCCGTTTTCGAATCGTTCAATGCATTTCACCCAAATTCATCCAAATGAATCACATTCATCGATGGCGGAGGGTTTAGGGTTTAGGGCTCCAGGAAGTGTTATCTGTTGGCGATCAAATGCCTTGCCCAACTAGTAACACGAAGATTCCCTCAAGCAATCAAAAGCTTCCGTGGCTGTGCGAGGCGGAGTTTGTCTTCATGTCGGGCACTGACGCATTGCTTCCCGGGAATTGAAGAAATTCGGCATTGTAACTTAATGCCATTTGTGCGAAGAAGTGTCTCTTGTCTCGCACTGCGCGCTTTGCAGGAATATCACCAGCGCGTGCCTACCTTGGCCATTACACTCCGAGCTAGGTTTTGTGCGGTTGCTCAGTTGAAGGTGGAGGACACTACGGTTGCAACAGACACCTCAGTGTACTCTGGGACGAATTTTCAGAGTGCAAGAAGAGACGCAGTTTTTGGTACGTAAGATACCGAGGACTGAAACATTTAAATTGGCAAGAGTAAATCGCAGTTTTGAACTAACTTTTTTCGAAATTGTGGCGTGAGCTCAGAAATGTCTATGATTTCTTGCGACAGGGTCTCTACGTTTTGTGGATTCCGGGTGGCAGTGGAGAGTTCTTGTTCTTTTTGCAATGAGCGCAACTTTCTTGTCGTCACCGAGATGGCTGATGGCAGTGCAGCTGCCGTTCAGGCCGAGTGTGACCGCCGCATTCATGTTCTAAACAGCGACTCGTCCCCCACTGCCACGGCCACGGGCTCCACGTCCTTYGATCACCTGCTCTGGGCGCTCTCGCTACTCCGGCACTTCCATCATCAGGAGGAGAGGTGGATATATTCTCACATTGCCATTGCGTTCCTTTTGTTCCTTACTCTTTGCTTTTGCTCCTCCAGAAGCCATGGCTTTCCTTCTTGTTTCCGAATTTGCTTTTGCTCCTCTAGAAGCCATGGCTTTCCTTCTTGTTTCCAAATATTGATGGAGTGATCTGCTTTTGGTTTGTAGATTGGGGAGAGACGAGGTTGGGATTAATCATGGACCCGGGTTTGAGGTTGCGGTTGGGCACGTGGCCAAAAGGAAAGCAGAATTTGAGCCTTCTGTCGTGGAAGGTTGGTGTATTCCGTTTYTTTTCATGGAATTTGCCTCACTGTTTGTCATATTTCAATTATGATTGATGATATAACTAGATGCTGATCACTTTCCTTCTGCGATTTAGGGGTTGGATTTAGGGTTTAGGGAAATATGTATGTAGGCTTAAAATAGAATATGCTATAAAGCATTTTAACCAATATTTCGGAGTGTGAATTTTGGGGAGATAATTATAGAGCTGTGGCGAGGTCAGTTTGGGTACAAGAGCAAAATTTGTTTGAGATCAAAATTTGATCATGATGTACATGCAATTCAACACGGGAGGTTGTAGACCATTATTGAAGGGAGAGTGGACAACCACATTTCCAACTTTTAATTGAAGGGCAACTGAGTGACCAATAGAAGAGTTGCTGCTGGTAACAGTGATTATTTAGTTGGAGAGGGGATCAGATCCCTAACAGTTTGCGTATCCTCTTCCTGATGTGCAGATGAAGAGGATACAGAAATGGAGCTCTCTGTTACAGAGAAAACGGCGCGTCCCGAAAACACTTCACCCTCSCAACCAAATAATGACATGAGTGCAAATGAGGGTACGACATCAGAGCCTGTACAGGAACGACATAAAAGTGACCCGAATGTGGATTCCTTGGAGGAAGTGGTCAGGCGAGCTGATAGTGGCAAGGCCGGGATTCGCATSGCTCAGATTGTGGGTATTTGGATTGGACGACGTCAGTGCCATGCCCTGGTGCATCTCATCAGTCAYTGCTTGTGCAAAAGCCTGAACCAGGTGTCTCCATTCAAAGCTGTAGTTGCTGATATGGCTCTTGAAGGTGTGGCTGGGAGGGTAGAGGACTCCAATGCGGAGGGCGGAGTGCATTCCGCTTCTGACTCTCTCTGGCTTCATAAGTGGCTAGTTCGGGAGGTGATGCAGAATAATATCTCCACTCATCGGAGCCCCCTCGACTGGCTTGTTGCTCACCTCACAGCCGCCAGCCCGAGCTTGTTCCTTGGGGCTGTGATAGATGATCTCTGGGAGAATGTGATCGCATGTGGTACCAACAGCATGGTGTCCCTCTCCATTTATGTTCGTCGAATTGGTGTCTTGGAGTATGCTGCATTAAGGTCTGTAATGATTATGTAAATCCTATCAATGCATTTGATCCCAATGTGCACGAGCTTATCTTTTGGATTGTTCGGGAGAATAGTTGATGAAATAATGAAAGTTTAAACCCCTAAATAACCRAAAGGCCTCATGCTTTCTTTCTTTCTGACAGTTTTTGAGTAATTGATATAGAAATTTTCTTTTCATTTTTATTCACTCGTTTACTATTTTATTTATTATTATTTTTCGTTGTTGATCAACGCATGCAGAATTCTTCGCTGATTCTGGTGATATAAAATTTCTCCCCAAACGAATTGTCTTTTTCACAATATGATCAATCGAATTAGCCATTTAAAAACCATGATATATCGGGTTTTAAGGGATTAAAGCATGCAGAGCACGATTAGGGTGTAAAAATTCTTGCAATCATCTTGTTCTTACGGGACGACTGACAGAAGCCTTGGATGTGACTCTGATGCAGAGGGTCAGAGCAGGTTGCTGTCGAGTTACAAGGAATATTCTCGAAGATGGGATTTGTAGGATCACTGAAAGGCGAAGGAGGAACTAATGATTTGCAAACTCATAACAAGAAAAGGCTTGTGGAAATGTGGAGTATGTGGTTGGTTACGGCCACACTGTGTCCTAAGTTTTTAGCTGCATGCTCTCGCCATTGGATACCATCCCTTACTGTGCAGACATTTGAATCTTGCAGCAGCTTGTTTGTGGATGTGATTACCATAGAAAGTCCGCTCACTTCCTTATGGTTCATTTTGGAGGTAATCTCCTTTTTCATCCTGTTTGATGTTTTTTTGTGGTATGGACACATCATATAAATCTGACTGCCACATGTTCTTCAGGATATTTCGCTGAATTAAAGTCCTTTTTAGTGGATGCAACTTCCGTTGCTATGTTCACTCGTGTATTCATGCAAGGCTTTTAAGCAGCAAATTAGCTCCGYCCTTATTGTGAAGAGGGTTTTGGACCTGCAGGGTGTTGATCAAGAGGAACCTAAAAGACTTTCTGCATGGTTATCTGCAATTCTTAGTCGAAGGATATGTGAATTATCGCCCGTGGGAACTGGCCTTGTTATCTTATTGAATCGACTGGCTGGGGGTGCCCACTCGGACAGGCTGGAGAAAGGGTCCTTGGAATGTTCTACCACTTTGCTAGAAAGATTATACATGGATCTTTCGATGCGTATTCTTCCACGGGTCATAGGTATCAAGCTCTGTCTTTGCATTTGGTCTACAAATTCTGAGCCCAGCATTCAGAAATGAGAGCATCTTTTGTCTCTGAATTAGGGTTGGTTAGACTGTTCTTTAAGATCAGATTATCTGACGTAATATATTAACGATGCTTTGGGGTGCCTTCTGGATTGCGCAACCGAATTTTACTGGTACTCTTTCTGTGAACGCTAATTGTGCATTTGTGGACGTGCTTGTTTCAGGTTCTGAGCAGACCGTTGGCGCRGAGCCGTTGTCTTTCAATACTAAGGATGAATACACTGGGTATTCTTTATTTATTGACAATCTCAAGATGAACCTGAAGAAACTATGGTCAGAGTTGTTGTATGACTCCTCAGATTCAGTCTCTCATTGTTCCGACATTGCTACGGCATTGTCTCCWGACGAAAATTTGAAGCGTACAGGGGACGAGCCTGGGTTTAGACCGCAACCTCATGCCGGTAGTAAGGGTTGGCGGAATGGAAATTCATTCGTTGGATTGTGTAGGATTACTATCCTTTCGAGTGGACATCATGCAATAGCGGAGCTTTTATGTGCGGAAACTGTCGCCGTTCGTAGTGACAGTGGAGGACTGGAAGAGAAGTCAGTGAGAAGGCTATTCTTTGTGATGGAGGTTATGAAGATGGTTGCTGGACAAGGCCGCGGTATCCAAGTGTTCGAGATTTGGTCTCAGTTATGTATCGCTTCATTCACCAAGTCCAATGATGAGAAGGTAGCCTTACCTACCATCCAATATCAATTCTGGTCTTTACAGATTTGCATCTTATCTTCTTGYTTTGGCTGCARCTTTCTTCTTAAGGGAGCAAGACTGCTAAGTTCGTGATGTTTATAGTTTCAGTGTACATGGAGAGTTTGCTCATRTAGTCTTAATTTCATTTATCGCGAAGAGTTCCTCATCTTCGGAGGGGGGCGGGGGGCCTTTATCATGGAATTTTGTTGTTAGCAATTTGAAACTTCTGAAGCGTTTAACGCAATTATGGGTGTGTCCGTAATGATTTTTCAGGCATTCCAGATTGCATTAGCAATTAAGCATCTCCTGGATCCTATGTTTTGGCAGTCTCATCGAAACTATTTGATTCCCTCTAGCACGATTGAGCAGTCACCATACTCGCAGAATGATTCGAAAGGAATCTCTTGGAAAGTGGTATGGACGCTTCTTCGGAAGGTAATGGAATCTCAATGGCTACATCTGGTACCACTTCTACACAGGAAAAATGCCTGGGAGTTTCACCTGGTGGTATTATTCATCCTCGAATCCCTGTCGCCGGGCAGCGATTCCCATTCTCAAGCAGTAGTTGTGCGACTCAAGGGTCTCTTGGGCATCTTCTTCCAACTGGTGGACGRACCCCTTGACAATGTGGAAGTTGACAAAATGAGAAAGTGGCAGCGAGTGCAAGTTTTGGAGCATCTGAAACGAGTCATTGTTCAACAAGCTTCCTCTTCCTTCGCCTGTTTCACAGTCATGGTGAGCAGCCTGCTGGACTATTCGTTTGAGCGAAGTGATCGGAAGGCGGAGATTTCATCCTTGTGCAACAACGACAAAAAGATACAGAGACGTGGGGTCGGCGCTGGTGGTCGAGGGTTCTTTCCGACCTCCACTCTTGTTCCAGGAAGGCTTGACCAATCCGGCAGCTTCACTCTTTTGTCCGTTCCTGCTTTGAAAGAAAACAATGCTTTTGCATCGCCCAAGTTCTCCCTTACGGAAGAGAATCGAAGGATGAGATCACTTGGCTTACCTTCTCTTGGAAGGGAGAGACTTGTTGGCTCTATCCGTCGTAGAGAAGACGTGATTAGACCTGCACAGAAGTTATCAACTGATGATGTGCTGGCAGACACCACAATAATGGAACTGGGTGACCTACTTCGACGAACTGTCTGCAGTGCAGTTCAGCAAGCTGCAGAAGATCCTGAGATTTGGTGTCCACACCCTGCATACATACTGGCGTCACAGATGAAAGATCGATTGGGAACCCCACATGAACTGGCGATGACGATGGAACAGTACGAGGAGGTTTTGCCAAAGCAGGTGTCCACGCCAAGGCACATCTTTTTAACCGAATGCCTTGGTCACAATCCGCTTCTGTTGGAGATGTTGGAGTTGGTTGTCAAATACAAGCAAACCGACGAAGTGCTGGAGTGCGTGGAGTTCATCCGTGTGCTTCTCGTAGACAGCATTTCTCGCTGKCACAGTGCTTACCGCACCCGGCGTGACCCTGGCCTTCCACCGCCCAGGGTCTTCAAGGAGGAGCGGCTGGATCGTGTGCAAGTGATACGGCTGATTACTTTAGTGGCAGATGCGGGATGGCTGCCACAACCTTTGGCTTCCACCATCGAGATCATCGAGATCATTGACGGTGCGGATGTGGCCGACTTGCTCCTCCTTGTCTGGCGTTGCATGCATCATGCCATGGCCTTTGGTACCAAAAGTTGGGGTGGGAGTGCAGACCCTCCTGTTGTTGCACCGCAAAGTGGGGTTCTCGCTGAGAAAGTGCAGGTTAGTTATTCTGGTCACTTATTTTCTGCTTTTCTTTTTTCCTCTTGTCATTTTCTTCACCTTTCTCGTATAATCACGAGCATGTTTCTCTGTACGAGTTTCACTGCTCATCTTTGCAGTTCATGGAAGTGGCTCAAGGGTACTTCCTCTCGACATGTATGTCCTGGGTTTCATTTAAATCGACTTCTTTAGTTTCATTATGAAGTTCAAATGCCTCAGTCAAATTCATCTGGTGCAGGAGTTGCATAGAGGCTGTGCCGACCCAGCGGTCCATAGGGTATGGAAGGCGCTAAGGTCCTCTTTAAAGTGTGAGAGGACCCTAGTGTACTTGCAATCCCTTTTTCTTATATTTTTTAGACCTTGGGCGTGGCCATGTTGGCATTATCGCAACCCTACTTGTCGCTTTGTAGGGTTTTTGATTAATCGGGATCTTTGAAGAGCACGCTAAAGTTAGAACCAGGGATCTTCAAAGCATAGGGCTTGGAGGAGACCTTTTACTGATGTTCGTTGGGTTTCCTCTACAGTACAAACCAACCYTAGATCATTACTGGCCAAMRCAGTGTCTCTGGTACTAATTCWCTGCGGTTTATTTTAACGCTGTGGTGTTTGTGGTATGCAGAATCAAGTAATCGAGGGTGGCAGTGGCAGGGACGGGACTTATACAGAGTGGGAGGGRCACTTTTTCGCAATACTTCGACAAAATATTGCTCAGATTGGAGCACATTTCGCTCAAGTGTACCCCAAACATGACACCTTGTAGGCAAAACAGGATCAATTGCGTTTCAACTCTTTGAAAAACTGATCCTGAACAGTTATCAGCGGCCTCATGAATGCCTGTATGATGTCAATTACGAAAACCGAAGCATTTTCTCCTAGCTCCGTGAAAAGTGCAGTTTTTTTCCTGCTTACCAGCTGGCGGATTTACATGGCTCACATAACCGGTATGAACTGCTTCTCCTGCCACATTTATTCTCTCAATTCTCTCAATTTGGTCAAGCTCTAATCGCTTATCATTAAAGTGCTGAAGCCGTTACAAAAACTTGACACTAGAATGTGAACAGATTCGTTTCATGTAGATGTTAAATTAAGCTTTTGATACTTGGAAGTTGGAACTCTTCCGCTGCCAGGATGGTTCATAGGTCTTCTGCAACACCTTCGTTGCAGTTGCTTTGAAATAATTTTGAATATATTGCAAGTGTTTATTTTCTGATGTTCAGATTGATCGCAAAAATACAGGCTGAAGTTTCAGCACTTCTGGTGCAGCTCAAGCGCTTAGAAATGAGTCACTGGATCAAGTGCGTCATTTATCAACCACGATCTTTAATGGGTTAATCTACTTGTAGAAAGGATGCTATATGATATTTTTTTCAATGTTTAATTAGAAACTAGAGAATTTCTTGCCCGCCCTCCAAATCAACCACGATCTATAATGGGTTAATCTACTTGTAGAAAGGACGCTATAGATGTTTAGTGTCCAATGCATGATAGAATCTTTTTGTATGGGATATAAGTGCAACTATATCCCATACCTTACTTTGACTTTTGTATAGATATCTTCTACAATACTTTGACTTCAAATGAGTTCTTTTGGTTTATTTAATACCAATTATTCCCACGGTTTTAGAAATGATGATTTTTACAAGGATCCCTGCATCTTTCTAGGGTTAACCCTCAAGGTGGGCGTTTTGTGTCCAATGGATGACAAAGAATCTTCTTGTATAGGATATAAGTGCACTTCTTCATCCTTGGAGTTTAGTGTGAGAACGGGAGATTTTCTACATTTCTTTGACTTCCAATGAGTACTTTTGGATTTTAAAATGTAGTGACGAACATCATTAATGTACTTCTTGAGCTCACTCCAAAAGAAATTCAATAGAAAAAGTTCAAAAGTGGTGCATTTTGAGCTTTTAAGATGCTATCTTGAATGTCACAAAAATCATAATTTTAATAATTTTGAAAAAAAAATAAAATAGAATACAAAGTAGATTATTAGAGCTGTTCTCTTAGTCACACTTAATAACAATGAAAATCAAGAATCATGTAAAAATTTAGGTTTTGACTTTCTTAATGCTCACGGGGCTTGCAATGTCCTCTAAGGATTAATTCTAGACTTCTAGATTTTCTTAACTACTCATAGATGCTTCTTACTCATGATATTCCACATAGATAACACATCTACACTAAATAAGGTAATTACACTTAAACACATTTGAATAAGCAATTAAACATGATTCTATTATTATATTGATTTTTAATGGAACTTTGTTGATAGTCAAAAGAAAATTTTATATTCTCTTCGAATGGATTATTTTGATGAAAATAGGTATTTATAAAACCAACCCTAGACTCTCATGAATGGTGGCTATAAATTTTAGGCAAGAACATCTAGGGGTTGGCTCTAGAAAGGGGTTGGTTCTAATAGCTTTAGTTACTATACTCTCATTAAGTTGTGTATTAACTTGCTTAGTTGAAAAATAACACATTTCCATCTACCACTTCCCTCACTAGCCCAAACATTGGAGGAAATATGGAGGAAATATGGAGGAAATATGGAGGAAATATGGAGGAAATACTATTGCACAAAGGGGTCAGTTCTAATAGCTTTAATTACTATATCTCATTAAGTTGTGTATTAACTTGCTTAGTTGAAAATAACATATTTCTATGTGCCACTTTCCTCACTAGCCCAAGCATTGGAGGAAATACTATTGCACCAACCTATCAAGGTCTCTACTGTAAAAAAAAAAAAAAAATATTCTTGAATGTCAAGCTAAATAGCATCGAGCAATCTAATGAATTCTTAGGCATATACTAAATAGTGAAATTAGATTACATAAATAATTAGGTTCCCTTACTCCAAGAAAGTTATTTTGCAAGCCATCAAAGTCAACAAATATTTTTCCAAATATTTCCATTTATACACATTGAGGTTCATAAATCACAATTACAACAACACGTAACTCGAAAGTATGCATTAGTGCATTCTCGTATAAACATTTCTATAGTGTCAAATGTCAAGAAATCACTGTGTGACAACCTAATTTCACTATTGAGTGTAGATAAAAATTTAGTCTTACAGTTCATCAATAGTGTCGGTAAAGTGAATACTACTGTTAATTTAGTACGTATTAGGTATAGGTCTTTCCTGATAAACCCTCCAAATGAGTTGCTGGCGATCGATACAACATGTCGCATTTCGGTTTTCCAGTAGTGCATTCGTTATGCTAACCCTGCAACCGGACRATTTCCAAGCTAGATGTGGAAACTGGAATTTTTAGTACACTTACGTCGATCAAAATGACGAATGTTAAGTGCAATTTCTTTCAGTACAGTCGTGAAGAAGAAGAAAAGACACAACGATGCCCACCAGATCCCCCACAAACGCAATGCGTATKGCTCTCTTGATCAGCAGTGAAGAAACCCTCAACCCTAACTTATCCTCCTTGACCGCGACACTCAGTCGATTCCCTAGACACATTAGAAACGAAAACTACAAGCAACATCCTCCTGCAACAAGATCTTATTTCATCAATATCTGCACGGTSATWAACTAGCCGTACAGGTCCGGCTCTCTACATTCAATTCGGGAGGCAACTTCCTCATGAAGTCCACTAGAGCAAATGCCTATCAACTACTGCGACACAACCAACCCATTTTGCTAGAACGGCATTTGAACCCTAATTCAGAGTCAAAACTCTCCTGGCAGAWGTGCACAAGATAGGGCATACATGCTCCCAAGATCTACCGTCTAGTACATCTCCCGAACTGCTGCCGTGACCAAAATGACTAGGAACCCAATGATCTCTCTAGTCAGGAGGAGAACCTGATGCTCCAATCGGCAACCATCGAACTTCAACAAGATGTTCAGGATGACGAAAGCGCAGAGACTAACCCTCCAGCGCCGCGGCACCCGAAATAATCTCGATAAGCTCCGTGGTAATCGAGGCTTGACGAGACCTGTTGTAACTCAGAGTCAAACGATCCARAACCTCACCAGCATTACGGGTCGAACTGTCCATGGCGGACATCCGTGCTCCCATCTCACTAGTGGCATTCTCAAGCATGGCATTGTACAGAACAGAAGCTAATTGAAATTCAGCGAGATTCTGAAGAACCTCCCCTTGCGTGTCACACCCCTCCGTCTCGTACGACTCCAGGTGRCCCAGCTTCTGTGCTTCTTCCCCAGCCAACATCTCCGGAGAGAGCAACGTCGCGACGGTAGGTAAAAAAGACACCGCGGAATTGAACTTGTTGTACACCAACTTGATCACATCATACTCGTTCCCCTTGATGATCTCGTCCGCCATCATGGCGGACTGTGTCCAATTGATCGCCACCTTCTGAGTCTCCGTAATGTAAGTACCAATATACTTTCTGTASTCCCGCTGCAACTGTAATTTGGCCTTGTCGCCCACGATCACGAACTTCGTGTCGTGACCCTCACCATGTAACTGATTCAACTTCAACAGCGAACGCRAGTACTTCACCACTGTGGAATTGAGACCCCCGCACAAACCCTTGTCTGTAGACAATGTYACCACGAGCGTCTTGTTGCCCATRACAGCGGGCGCATCCCCGAGGAGCGCCGTGAACGGCTGAAACAACCCGCGCGAGTTCTCCGCCTTCACCTGGACGGTCCGAAGCTTGGACGCCGCCACCATCTTCATCGCCATGGTGATCTTCTGAATGTTTTTCACGGAACGCATACGGTTCCGCACGGCCTGATTCGACGCGCATCTCGCTCCGAACGGAGCAAGCTCGGTAGGACTCGCGCCTTGCACCATCCCCCATGGCGCTCCATTCTGAGTCCCCACGGAAGAAGACAACGTCAATTTCTCCGCAAACTGCCGAGCAAGACGCGATCCACCGCGGCGTGCAGCTCCCGTAGCCATCGCTGCGATCCAACGGCAATACCACAAACARGCTCTATCTAGGGTTTCACAAACATTCGACTAGAAAATGAAGGCAACGCTTTCTAGAGCTTAGAACGAGCATGCCAAGCGAGGAAGATGGTAACAGGTTAAACCGGTCACCTATGACTATAACCGACAATAGTCAGTTTCTAATAGAGACCACCAGATGGTGACCTGATGAATTCGGTTTCTCGTCCGTAATCACGGACGTCCGTCGTCGTCGGTTCTCGTTGCCCAGCTCTTCCATATTCTTTCTTATTCGTCAAATTGGAGAGCCATGGTAGCATCCAATGACATTAGCAATTAGGGAAGGTATCTATGCCTAGAGCAACACACTTTTTTTCAAACCAATAACTTAGCTCACTATTCCAAGAAAAATTTATAACCCTGATGTTAGCATATGAAAATAAAGTAAAAGTGAATTTGAATGGTTTGAGAATTTTTAGAGTTTCTATGAATATACTATAAATTTTCAAAGTTGAGATAAGAGGAACACTTGTTGAAACTACATTGTTCTTGATTGGACATCATTGAAGTGCAATTGAAAGTCTTTCAATTGTCATTTGTTGCATAAAAGAAATCTTCAACTTCCATTGGTTTCTTTGAAAACTACACTAATAATGATATTTAGTGTTATGTTACTAATAGTATTACTTGAGCTTTTACCACACCCATTCTAAATATCAAGTGGTTTGCATTTAGAGTTATGTTCACCTCTTCTTAAATCATATATTTGGGTTTATATTTTTTTCATTGCAATTTGATGAATTAATATGTAACACTAAAATAATATAATCTTGTAAAAAATATTTATCCGAAAGTTGACAAATAGTGTCTATGTTGACATTTAGTGTTGGTAACTTTAATAGGATTGTTGACATTTAGTGTTGTACTTTATAATTAGTGTTGCAAACATTGAATACCATTATTAGTGTAGTATTAAGTTTGAGCAAATGCTTTGTCATAATTGGATCAATGAGGGGTTGTCATTGAAGAACTTTATTCTACCCTGTAGCAAACGTTTGGTGTTACAAAAGGGTGAATATATCATTGTAATTTCTTCAATGAAGGTAGTGAAGGCAAAATGGTTGTCTACTTACAACATTCCACAATTTCATGTGTGGCCTATACGAAGTTAGCGCCTTAAGTTCCTTGATTGTGTTTTCACCCAAAAGCACTCCAAACTGCCATTTTCAGTACAAGTACCAAATTTTTCTTAAAAATAAAATTTTGGACACGTCTAGCTGTATGATCTTGTAGTAAATTGGTTTGGTAAGATGAGTGGAAAACATTTCAGAAATTTCCACCACATGGATTGCAAGGGAATAGCTTTTGAATTGACAAAAATAAAAAAAATTTGCCTTACAAAAATAAGATAGTTGCACTTCACAAGGTCAAATTTTCATGAAAAAATGTTCATGTTGGTGGTTTTTCTTTAGATTCATTGTTCAAGGTAATTTAGCTACATGATCAAAAAAATTCAAATCATTGGAATTATACAATACAACAAATAGGAAAAAAATAGGAAAACAAAAGAAATAGAGAATGATTCAAAATACGAAATTGTTGATAATTTAGTTATGGAATTGAAAACTGCCAATTCCATTATTTGTGATTTTATAGTGAGAAATATAAATCCTACATAAAAAATTTCAAAAAATATGAAAAACTGAGTTAAATAAAGGACTTCAAAGTTTATTTGAGAATAGACAATCCAAAATTGCCCGCAAACTAAAACTGGCCTCATAACTTTCATTTCATTAATCAAAATGGAATGATTCAAAGCTTTCCACATATATTTAAATCTAGAAAACCAATATAAGATTTTTGTTTAAAAAGAAAGTGATATTTTTTCATCTACCCAAACTGCCCAACCGCGGAAAAGAAACTAGATATCATACAATAACTTTTGAACCATATAGTCAAAAGTTATGAAAATTGTTGTGCCTTAAAGATATTCCTTATCCATGAGATATGTGAAGAAAAAAACCAAAAATCTCCATTTGTAGTATGTTGCCCAAAATTTCTATGTTGCCAAAAAATACAACTTGGTCCTGTAGGGATTAAGGAACAAGGTTTTTGCTAACATAAATTATTTGCTGAAAATTATCAAACATCAAAGTTGAAGATAATAGTTAATACTTTTCAAAAAATTAAGCATGCATTTTAAAATATCTACTAAAATCTTATTAATATCCTTTCAAAATTTGTATATAGACATATAAATTTTTATATAAATATATAGATATATAAAATATATTGATATATAAATTTTCTAATCTTTCAATTTCAATTTTCTACTAATAATTTTTGTCAATAGTATTCATCAACGATGGCAATTCTATTATAGCATAACTTGTTGCAATGCAACTAAACCAGTGGCAAACTAGTGATTCTGCTTGCCGTTATGGGTTGGTTTACTTCAGCGGCTATGAACGCATGGTGCCATTATTGTTTGCAATTGTCAATGTTCTCTTTGCCCCTGCTCCTCCCAAGACAACCCAAGCATTTGACCTATGCGTTGCTTACCCCCCTACCTATTTATACTTGTATTTAACCCCTCACAAAAATACAATTAGTAAGGAAAAAAATGTACGCTTTTATTTAAAATTTATGTGGATTTCTACTGCTCTCAGCCAAGTTGAAATTTGGGACTATTGTGGCCATATAACTTTTGCTCTGGGTCAACAATTGAAATAAGAACTATATTCCCCCAAATAATAAGTTTCTCTATCTTATGAAAAAGCTAAAAAAATTATTTTGCCAAAAAAATTGCTTATTGGAACCCACTGAAATCCATTTTTTCCCACATGGACAAAGGGAATTTAGAGGTTAAGAGAAAGTTTCAAAAATTACATCAAAACTGAAGTTACATGAGCCTATCCAAAAACCACTGCCGTATATGTAGGTCATTTTTGTAAATAAGTTGGAAAAATTTGAAAAATGTCGAAATAAAACAAATTGTTTAGTGTTTACAACTACATCAAAAAATTTGAAAAAAATATTCTTGAGAAAAATTAGAAAAAGGGACAGACTTATGCATGAATAGAAAGAATAAATCCAAAATTAGGAGAATGTGCCAAAAAGCAAAAAACTCCTATTTGCTTGCCAAAATATTTGTCCATCAACTTTCCAAAACTCATTTATGAGTATGGTATGTCTCCTACACGGATAACAAGACTTTAGGGATTAAGAAGACTCATGTACAACTAAAAAGTTACCAAGACCATTTTGAAGTTGTGATTTCTTGCTTATCTTGGTGTCCTCCTCTCATAGAATCGCACCTAAGCCATCCATCCACTTGTCAATCTTTGCAAACTTGTATCTCCACCTCTAAAACAAATTGTAGGATAAAAATACCACATCTTACCTTGGTTAATTGCTACAATCCATGGCACTCTTTGGAATATTTTTGATATTTTACCATCACTATTTTCCATTCATTCTCATTTTGATTGAAGCACATTTTCAAATACCAAGTCTAATTACTTTTTCTATTATTTATTGCAATCAATTTTTTTCCCAACTTTTCAATCCCTAACTTTGAACTAACTACCAATTGGTCCATGTGATTTCCCTAGTAAACTTAGTCTACACAAAATAGTCTACACAAAATAGAGGTATTAAGGGGACCAAAAAATTAATGGGACTTATTGAAGAAAATTGTACACTGAATAGGGGTATTAAGGGACCCATACTAATTAATTGACATTTCATTTTATCTACCTTTGTTGTACATCAACAGTGACTAAAGTATATGGGGACGTTCATCATATTTCAAACATCTACAATTTCCCTCATTTAGTCCCCTTAATTGTTTGGTCCCCTTAATACCCCTATTCAGTGTAGATGTTTGAAACATGATGGTCAACCTTTGGACACTTTAATACCTATTGATGTACAATATAAGAAAGGTACATATTTATANTTTTCAATCCCTAACTTTGAACTAACTACCAATTGGTCCATGTGATTTCCCTAGTAAACTTAGTCTACACAAAATAGTCTACACAAAATAGAGGTATTAAGGGGACCAAAAAATTAATGGGACTTATTGAAGAAAATTGTACACTGAATAGGGGTATTAAGGGACCCATACTAATTAATTGACATTTCATTTTATCTACCTTTGTTGTACATCAACAGTGACTAAAGTATATGGGGACGTTCATCATATTTCAAACATCTACAATTTCCCTCATTTAGTCCCCTTAATTGTTTGGTCCCCTTAATACCCCTATTCAGTGTAGATGTTTGAAACATGATGGTCAACCTTTGGACACTTTAATACCTATTGATGTACAATATAAGAAAGGTACATATTTATATAGTGTGAAATGTCGATTAATTAGAATGGTTTCCCTTAAAATCCCTATTTTGTGTACACTAAATAGTGAAATTAGGTTGCCTTATTCCAAGAAAATTATTCTTCAAGCTAGCAAAAGTCAACAAATATTTCTACAAATGGAAGTTCACTAGTTTTAATTTCTGTGAATAGGGATTCTAAAGGGACCAAACTATAAAAGAAAATTATTGTGGAAATCTATATATGCTTACAGATTGTAAATCCCTAGACACTTCACTAACTATTGATGTACAACAAGCCTAGAAATTTATATTGTGTGAAATGTTGATTAACCCTTAAACGACGCCGCGGACGTTTACTGTCCTTTCAATGACAAAAAACTCATCTGGTGAACAGACACTCACTAATTTTCATCCGTTCATTATCTGAAAGTGATCACACATGTGTCAATCATCATGGGAAGTCAAATTTAGTGTTTTTAATTGCTTCCATATTTTTAGGTAGCCCTTATTCTACGAAGATAGCAAAGATTTTCACATGAAAGTGTTTTGTGCCACGTTGTCCATCTCGCAATTTTTGAATGGGTAGCATGAGGTATTGGTTTGTACAAATTATCCAAAGCTGAACATGTGCGTGAGCAGTGTTTTTCTCCTCTGTCAAGCACTACATATTGCACCCCGCCTTCGCCCGCGGTGATAGGTCAATCCTTTAAGGGTTAATAAGAATAAGTCCCCTTGATACCCCTATTTAGTGTACACCACTAACTAATTCCAAAGTAGTTCATTTTTGTCCAGTAACTATAAATATTTATATAGTGTCCATTGTTGAAAAATTAGGTTGCCTTATCCCAAAAAAGTTACTCTGGAAGCCATCAAAGTCAAAAAACATTTCTAAAATACTACCATTTGTACACATAGAGGTTCATGAGTTCCAACTACACCAATAACTATTTCAACATTAAGGTAGTATGGCCTTAAAGCAACCGGCATCTTCTTCAAACCCTCCTGTAGGTAGCTGTAGAATGGATGCTAGGTGATCCTTGAATGGAGCTTGAATGGAGCTCTTTGGTCTGTTAATGAATTCAAGAAAAAATACTATTTTTATTGTAAGAGCCAATCATTGTCTTTGGTTTTTGCAAACTTTTTTTATAAGTCACAAGGGGATGGATTTTGGGACACCTATGGTCACAAATAGGTGCCTATGACCTGAATCTTTGAAAATTCATAAGTAATTCAAAAATTCTTGGAAAAATATGAAACTACTTGTGTTGTGTTTTGGATCTATTTTTCTTTCTCTGAAAAATGGGCTAAAAATGATTTTGTCCATAGAAACCTATGGAAAAAGAAAATCAGCCCTTAAAAGGTCGCTTTAAGGCCATACTACCTTAGTGCATTCTTGTCCCGTAACTATAAATACTCATATAGTGTGGATTGTTGAGAAATCAGTGAGGAGCAACCTAATTTCACTATTTAGTGTAGCTAAAAACCCGTGGTCGGAGATTCTTGTTTGCCTTTGTCAACTGTTCTCTTTCGCTGTTTGACCCGCGAGACGTTAAACACCCCCCTTCATAACATTCTTAACCTTCATTGGGGGGGGGCCCTTTTGCTCCTCAAAATCTGGCCCCCCCAACCAATCAGACCGATTGTCAGTCTGACACCCACTTTCTCCCAACCTGCCAGCCAATGGATTATAACCTTGTTTCTCCGCCCAGGTATCTAGGAGGGCATTATACCTCGAGCTGGGGGGAGGACCAAGGGCTAGTAAAGAATGTTATGTTGGAGCTTTTTGCGCTGCCTGGGGCCCGCTGCATCCCAGCTTGGTCGCTGCCCAGACAAAGTTCACAGGATTGCCCGTCTTGGTGGCTCATACCCGGCGCGGGTCTTTCTCTGCCCAGTTCTCAGAGGTCCGTTCGGCATCTTCATTTCATCTTCCCGCCTTCCCCATCCAGAGTCTCGGACTTGCCACGACTTGTTTCGGCTTTTGAAATGCAAACTTGAGCCTAGCTAGGAGTGTCGATGGTGTTCATGCAAGAAGCTACGAACCGATTGATCTCTCATGTTATACGGTACCGGTGGTAGGCAAGATGTGTGCGCAGGTTGAAGATCAACAATTCTGTGATGAAAATACAAAGCAAGGTAACGATGTGAATCTACAACCTATTAAGCTTAGGACAAACACACTGTGAACAGAATGGTATGCACTGAAGCACATGCTTCAGATTTGCATTGTCTTCAATAATGTCTGCCACGAACGCCTCTTCTCCCCCTGGACATACCATTTTTGCTTCAATTCCTCTCCAAGCAATACGAGAGTTCAAGCCAGTCTCTTTCATGCTTGCAAAGAATGGAGGATTGCACATACAATTAAAAACCAAACCTCTCCTCCTCACTCACGACTTTGACTAGCACACCTAGGCGCCACTCAATTGGAGTATTATTTCCAGGATTAGCACTTCTTGAACGCTCAGAATAATATCCAGGCTCGTTGCATACCATGGATGGGTTATTCAGTTCCAAAGGTACTTCATCTGGATTGCCTTTAGAACTATGTTCGATCTCTTTGGAGAGAACTTGAGAAGGGTCCATACCTAAAGATTTCATGACTAATACTTTTCCTGAAAACTATGAACCATGTGGCACTTGTTCAACCAGTCTCTTGTTTTAAAGATGGAAGAGCAAGCTCTACTACATCGTAGGCAGAAATGTTTGGTTCGTTTTCATCCTGACTCGTATTACAGTCCAAAACCGCACTTCGAACCTCAATCATTGACGAAACGTTAGGATTGTTCCATTGAAATAATAACTCTCTTTGAGGAGATATCATAATATGTTGAGGATTTTCATTTAGGTAGGTGTGCACTAGCTGGTTTCCTTGCAGCTCAGTTTGCTAGTGAAAGACTCATGGAACAGAAGGACTGAAAGGAAGACCAAAAATCAAAAAATCAAAATCTTGACACTACACTGAGAGTCCAAAGTGAACTCTCCTAGGTTCAGGTTTTTCTTCACCCTCATATCAATGTCTGCAGACAAAATAATGCATGTAATCCTTAACACACTTCCATTGACAAGTTTGAGAAACAAACTCTGGACAAGGGAAGATGAAGTGATGGCAGGGCACGTTTGAATCCCTAACTAAGATTTCTGTTCTTTCTAACTTAGATTTCTTGTTGGCTTTCCTTCCCTGAAATTCTTTTAAAACCTCCTTGATGAATTGTTGATCTTCAACCTGCGCACACATCTTGCCTACCACCGGTACCGTATAACATGAGAGATCAATCGGTTCGTAGCTTCTTGCATGAACACCATCGACACTCCTAGCTAGGCTCAAGTTTGCATTTCAAAAGCCGAAACAAGTCGTGGCAAGTCCGAGATCCAAACTCTGGATGGGGAAGGCGGGAAGATGAAATGAAGATGCCGAACGGACCTCTGAGAACTGGGCAGAGAAAGACCCGCGCCGGGTATGAGCCACCAAGACGGGCAATCCTGTGAACTTTGTCTGGGCAGCGACCAAGCTGGGATGCAGCGGGCCCCAGGCAGCGCAAAAAGCTCCAACTGAAGGGGGGTGTTTAACGTCTCGCGTTTGACCCCCCTTCCGTTCCCCCATGGCCAAGCCACGTGTCGCTTTAGACCCCCACCTCCTGTAGTTGTTGCTACTTGCTAGCTAGGCCCCCCACTGTCTGTACGTAGTCCCCCCTCCGATTCCTCCCCCAGCCTGCCCCCTTGCTCGTTCTCATCTGTTTCTCACACTCGTTGTGCGAGCTCCGACACCGAGTGAGTGACGCGTACAAAAACCCAGCGAGTCAGTAGTGAAGCAGGCATTTCGTTGCGGCAGTAAGCTTAGTGCTTGTTTCAGAGTTGCGTCCTTTTCACTCGAAGAGTAGGTTCTCGTGTTGCCGATGAGCAGATGTGGTCTGTTAGGTCTGGCCAGATTGTCCCATCGAGTTTTTTTTTCTGATCCTTCACTAGCTGGATTGCCGTCAGAGTGGAGGGCGAGGCGCAAACGACCCAGGAGAACGAGTTTGGAGAAGAGCCTGGAGGCTTGTCCACAATTGAGAGACAGAATGATGTGACTATGTGTGTGTATTGTACAGTAGTACTGCTAGTGTAGTCGGTGTTTGCAGGGCTGTGTCTCTGGAGTTCCTGTGATCTTGTACTGTACACAGGAGAAGTCCAAGATGGAAATGGGATCAATGTCCTTTAGCGTCCGCCCAAATTCCAATTCGTAGTGTAACCCACTCTATCATTCGAGGAATTGGAGTATGGAATTCTTCACAGGCATTTCGTAGATGGACACTTTAGATTATGTGATTCCTGTGGCTCTGTTCATTAGGTTTATAGCCACTGATCAACTCATCGTCCGTGATGTTTGGTTATGAGTTAGTCTCCACAAGTACGTGGCAATCGCCAGTGCTGTCGATCGAGGTCGTAATAGTGCAAGAGACTGGGCCTTGACTTTTTTTGTTTCTAGGGGAAAGTATTGTTGACATGTGATGAGTGGCGAAGTAAGGTGAGTCCTAGTACAACCAATTTGAGAAATATGGAACACAAAAACTGCTCATTACCCGTGGAAAATGATCGTACGGAGCTACAGCCGAAGATGGACCCGCGCGCGTGGCTTCTGAAGGTGGCGATAGTCCGGATAGAGTTACAGCTAAAAGACCCCACCTTCTGTGTGAGATCTTTACCACCTGATCACATCAACTTCAAAGTATGGCATACAATCAGGTTAGCTCTCATGGGCAGGCATAGAAGCAGCGGTGATCGACCTGGCCTCGCTTCTGAAATTGCCACGCTTGATGCCTCCGCATTATACGTAGTGCTGTGGCGTGTTGAGTGGAAAGACAAACTCCTTCACGTTTTGATTCGGGCCGCACGATCTATTCGTGAGGCATTTCTACATGCTGGCTACTCTTGTCAAGGCACCGGGGACTTTTTTTTAGTCGTTCTCCAGAACTTTCTCAATCACATGCCCGCTTCTAAACCAGTTTCCAAACAGGAGTATGTCCAAGCTTCTGACTTGGATTCCGAGCTGGAAATTGCGTACACCATCCGTGCTTTCCTCACATCAGTGTTCTACCTCCTCGCTTTTTTCAGAGTCTGTCTGATTCGTTACGTGTACCGAGGTGGCCCCAAAACCTATTCCTCCGGTGCCTTCGACTTCAGAGACAGCTTTGTCTCTCTTGTGCTTTTCCAAGCCGCCTACGTCTGGATCAAGTTCCGACAGGCAGCCCAACCCGGCTGCCGCAAGCGCAAAGTTCCTGATGTTGAGCATCAAGTCGTGGATATCGAACCATGCAACCTCAAAGGCGTTTATGAACGACCCATCAGGGAGAAATCATCGGGCACCATCACACGCTTCAAGTATGAGCCCAGATTTACACCGCCGAGACAGGAAGTGGACGACGGCACCGACCGCGGTTCCAAACGTCTCCCTCTCGGTGAGTACCACACTCGTGCTGAAGCCCAGATTGTGCTTCAAATAGCCCGGTACTGTTACGACAAGGATGGTGGTTGTGTGGAGCTTGAGGATGGTCGGTACAAGTTTTTGTGATCCCGGGTTGTCAAATCTTCCGGATCAACAATTGAGCGTGGTCTCCTCCCAAATTCAGTACCAAGGATTTGCTCCGCTCCCTGGAGACCCTAGTCTACCTGAAGTCGGAGCTGTAGCAGGGGGTGCTGAGCATGATTCAGAGCTTGAATTGAACCGTAGCCCCAGTTTCCAGCAACCTGGAAGGGATCTTGCGGACGCGAGCACAGAAAATATTGACGAGATGGTCTTCCTCCCACGAATTGTCCCGGATCTTCAGCAGCTGCTGCTTTTTCAGAAGAAGTGTCTGGAGGATAATGCGAGACAGTTTGTAGACTTGGATCTTCAACTAAAAGCGTACCAGATACAAAATTCAAGACTGCAACAAGAGAATGAGAGTTTGAAAAGCAGGTTGGAACAAGTGGCCAAAGCTCAAGTTGCAACTTGGACTGGAGCTCGTCATGATGGACATTCAACAGAGGGATTGAATGATTTTGGATTCTTAGTTAACGAAGTAAAATGAAGCCCTCTATTTCCTAGAGTCATGTTATTGWCGTTTTTTGAGCCTGAGTGGTTTGCCGTTTGTATAGTTTGTAGAGCGTATGAAAGAGATTTCACTTGAAATAGTAATCAATATTAATGCATTCGATTGTAGATGATGGTGTGGTGATATAATCTAAAGAAATCCGTTCACCTCGTGGACGAAAGTAGGAGCCAGATTGTACACTGTATGTAGCTAAATTCCATTGACGCAGTGGAGAAATTGAAACTTCAATAAACTGGCAACGTTCCACGTGCGCATTTTGACATCATTCTACATTAGGAGTGCTAAAAGATGAGCAAATTACCTTAGATTGCACTTTACATTTCATCTGCAACGTTGTGCATCAGTATGGTAGGATTTCCACCTTACTCCCTGTCCCACTCCCGGCTCCCCAAATCATTTCTTCCTGTCCACCGCTCCATTCACTGCCAATTTTAACAGAATTGACGTAGTCATGGCTTGTCGCGGACTCRGAATACGCTCATTTAAAAGAAGCTCGTAGTATCGAGAATCATGAATTGCTGCAGATAGTTACCAGCTTCGTTATATTATCCAGCCCCCTCTTGCAGGAGATTGCAGCACCAGCTTAAACTGAGCTCTCAAATTGARTTGCACTGTGTTAGTTGAGAGAAATCGGTGGTCAGTTGGAGCCTTCATTGTGCAGAGTATTGAGCAACCGTGGATGGCAAAGAGATGTGGTGATTCAACATGAAAGGAAGCCAAGTCAATGGAGCCAGCTTAACTTAGAGTTCGGATTGATGAAGCTCGACTGGGTTTTCYTGTGCAACATCCTCTGGATCCTCGCGGAAGAACTCCGCCATTTCCGCCGTACAGGGCATTGCACTGAGCTCTTGTGAAGAATCTTTCCACTCTGAATCTCCATTTCGTTAAAAGGAGCGGGATTCCAATACTTTATGCCCCTTACTCATCACATTGAGCCTCCACCTTTCCACTTACCTATCAATTGATGGGTGTGGAATATTCCAAACCATCTTCTTCAGAGCCTCAGAGCCAAGGTAGTGACGATGCCTGCTATTTTAAATTAATAAAATGTTAAGTTTGGCACATTTCAGGACATGCAACCTAACAACTTAACTCAACACGTGTCCTAATTTGTGCCTTTGTGGCCTAAAATTAGACATTTATGAAGATATACAGTATGTCACAATTTTGGACGTTGGGATGGAGCCAATTGAACGAAATTACGGTTTCTGTTGTCTTGATAAAGCTCAGTTGAAAATCATWAGGCATCCACTTTCCAGGCTGGGGAGAATTAGACAGGCCCCACTCATGGCCTCTTAAGAGGTCACCTGCAAGTCGAAAATGCGTTAAAAATTACCGCAACAAGGCCAACTACTTCTCATCAGCTAATCACTGGTTGTTTRCTTTCTGATTTTTAAAACAATTCTCGATTACACCTTCTCGTGCACATGATCGCTTGAGCGGCTCCGACTTCATAGTGATCTTTTGGCATGTTGGGGCAAAATTCAGACTGTAAGCGACAGCAGCAGGAGCTGTGAAGAGACACGTTGAATTAGAATGTTGCATAGAGACCTACCTTTAGATCGGAGCTTACGAATGTTGCTTAATCCATAATKTGATTTCCCTGTTGAGTTTGGTTCATGAACTGGATTCAACTATTTTYAGAGAATGATTGGGATTACCGCTTGAAATACCACAATGAGATTCCGTTACCAGTCAGGGCTTCAACTCAGCAGTGACGAAATAATTATTCTAAGGCTGGGATCAAGTACTTGATGATTGAAGCTAGCTATGAAATAATTTGAAACCATTAGTTGGTATTACTATCTCGACAGAACCTTGAATTGGAAAACTCTGCACGCATTTGAGAATCTCTATTGAATTGCTGTTTTCGCGATAGAGATCAGCTCCATACATCTTTGTCACAAGTTTTGTTAAAATAATAAATGGCAWGAAATTTGTGCAGTATAACTGCTGTTATGCCCACCTGGCGAGCCTTGGCTTGCAGTTGCAGAGACACGTACCACCATTGCAAACCTCGCTCAGTGCCTCATGGTTCCAATCATCATTCCGGAGAAGAAATTTATTAAAAATCTCTCCAGCTTCCAACGAAACGCATCACCGTCTGGGACGAGTAACTTAGATCGAGATTCCCTGAGGTGGACACAAATGCGATTGGTACATGCTCTCCATTGAACAAACACTCCGCCCCATTCTCGCTGGTGCTTCCGAATCAAGATCCTGTACGAAATAATAGTTGCAATTTGAGGTGTTGCAAATTGCGCAAAATCGTCAGATATCTCGTGCATCTGAGTCCCGATTCTCTCTATGAATGTCTGCTAGAAATACATGAACGAAACTTGGAATTATGTCTGAAGATTGTGTAAAACTCAGCACTTCTAACTGATTCATGACTTACTGAGTTTGAATTTTTTCTTGTAACCGGGAATTTAAATTCGGTCCATCCTCCTACGAGCTTCTTATTTAAATCACATTTCTTCTTAAGAGGGAAGAAAATTTCACTGAACTAGGACACATTGTGTGCAATAAGGCCATGACTCATTGAACGCGAGCATTGGAAACCCTAAAAACAACAAGACTTGTCTTCTACCAGACTTGAGGCCTAAAATCGGTAAGAAGAGAATTCATAGAACAACCGATAAGACCCTAAACCAAGTGAGCGGCTGAATGAGAGCTCCCACTGAAAYTGTTAAGAAAATGTCACTGAATTACGACGAATTGTGTAATAAGGCCATGACTTATTTGATGCGATCAAGGAAACCCTAAAAGACTTCAACAATCGTCTTCCAACACATTTGCGGCCTAAAATCTCCAAGAAGAGAATCCATGATGCAACTGATACGATCCACAAGCAAGCAGCGCATACGCGCTCACAATGGCAGCAGAGTCCTTCAGTTGAGAGTGATCACCAGGTTTTGTTTTTTCTTTTTTTGTGAAGTGTCAAACTGGCGGTATAAAATGTTATAGTGGTGCTCCGAATTTCAACATTAGATAGAAAATACTCCATTAGCATTGATATATCACATGTCTATGATTTTGTTTTCATTCACAATCTAGTGATTTCATCCAAGATTATTATTTAGGTCAAAGTGTTTTGGCAAAAAATTTCGTAGTTTGTTACCATTATTTAGCCAAATTATGTTTTTTTGGTGCACTTTGGTACTAGACAACTGAAAAAAATGACCTCGTGATCACATCCCTTGTCAAATTGCTCGGAAAAAATTTCATAGAATCGTACCAATGCCTGGTTATAGTGCTTGGCATTATGGTAAAAGTATTTGTTTTGGACAACATCCTGCAATGGCTTTAAAGGCTGACCTATTGTAGACAACAATTGGATGCAAAGTTCATTGAAAAAGATTCTCTATTTGTACCTTTTCATCTAGTCATCTCTATAAAACCGGAATGGGTCTAGATGAAGAACCCACATTTAAATTGAATAAAATATTCATTCTTAGAAAAGACATTCATTTTTCTTGCATTCTTCCTCATCCTTATATTTGCACAGATTGACCTCAATTTCTCAACGAATTTTTCATATCCTATAGGTTGAAATGTTTGAGTTATCACAAATAGGTACTTCTATCGTATAACCTAACACTTTAATGAATACATTATGTTGTATAATTAGGTATGTTCTTTAGTAGGACTCGATTGCAGACTGTGCTTAATGCTCTTTTGATCTCACTCTAATAGAATTTCCACTTAATTAAGCTCAAAGGTGGCACTCAATGAATATCATTTTGTTCTTTGTTTTTTTATGTTGAGATTCACTTTCTTTTTGTTGAGATTCATTTTCTAGCTTGCTTTTTTGTTGAGATTCATTTTTCATATGGTTACAATGTGAGCCTACAAGCCTTGAACCTAGTGGTAAGTATGTACCTACAACCATTTGAAGATGTATATTTTATACGTACGTGTAAAACAGGTACATTATAACATGAAAAGAATCTATAGTAAAAATATTTACCTAGAACATAGACACGTGTAACTATAGAAAGTGTCTATAAAATAAACTCCTAAATTCATGGGCTCATAGATTCTATGCTCACATGCTAGCACTCCTCACTAAACATTTAGGGATTAACTTGAGTCTTGTCATGCAATCCAAAAATTAGATGATTTTCATCCAAATTTTTGAACATGAACACTTTTACCAGTAATAAGCATGTTTTTTTTTCATATTTTTTAGGCAATGCCAAAAGCACTATAGTGAGAAAGCTATATACATCCATAAATATAGATGAAACCTACAATATACGGATGAAATTTTGTTTGTTCATTAAAAAAAAGTGTACATTCATTTAAATTAGAACGACATGGCCCAAGATTAACAAATTTTAACAATTTCATCCATTGTGAAAGCAAGAATATATTGCCAAAATATTCCATGAAAAAAAAATCATCGCTTTCTAGCTAAAAATCACTCAAAAAAATAACATCTACCCGCCAACACCATATAGACTTGAAGTATACACTAAATAGTGAAGATAAATTGCCTTTACAATTAGGTTGCCTTACCCCAAGAAAGTTACTCTACAAGTCATCAAAGTCAACTAATATTTCTGCAAATACTTCCATTTGTATACATACATGTTCATGAGTTCCAACACCACCAATAACTAATTCAAAGTAGAACATTCTTGTACAATAACAATAACAATTCCTCTAGTATGGAATGTCAAGAAATTAGTGAGGGGCAACCTAATTTCACTATTTAGTGTCGAGACGTGTACACTAAATAGTGAAATTAGGTTGCCTTTGCAATTAGGTTGCCTTCCTCCAAGAAAGTGACTGTAAAAGCCACCAAAGTTGAAAAATATTTCTACAAATACTTCTATTTGTGCACATGGAAGTTCACCAGTTCCAAATACACCAATTACTAATTTAAAATTAGGATATTTTTGTACATTAACCATAAATATTTAAATAGTGTGGCATGTCGAGAAATTAGTCAGGGGCAACCTAATTTCACTATTCAGTGTAGCTGTGTCCAGAATGGAATTGGAGTCAGGAATGCCGTTGCAGTCGCGGAATCTTGGTCGCACAGTCCAAACTGGCTGCGGCTCACTCTTCAGAAGCTGCTTCGATAAGTTCTCCCATTGCACCCACAAACCAATTAAAGTCAACGCCGTGAGTGTCAACGGSAGCTGCAACCAAAAGTGCAAAACTGTCCAGTTCCAAAACCAGTGTAGGCGTTGACTTTGTGGACCAAATCTTCTAACTATAGAAAATTCCAGTGACCGATACAGTACTCCAGTGCAACCCATTTTTTCTATTCTAGAATCAGACAACAGACGTCTTTCCACTTCAACATGTTTTTGACTTCTTGTCCTCTCTCTTTCTTTCTTTCTTTGGTTTTTTGTTTTGTTTTTTTTGACACAAATGGTTTTTGTCCGTTTTTGGCGACACCCAACAGTGAACTGAAGCAAGCTCAACACTTACTAAGTAATATCCTACGAAGCTGCACACTGACGAGACTCACTGATTGAAGAGTTTCTGACTCAGATACAACTGTGTTATTAAGGTACGAGGTCCTAAAATGGAGCACGTCCTAAAACCAATCAGGCTCTGGAGCTGGAGGTACATTTTGCACCCTCGAATGTACAAAAAGTACATTTGAGGAGGTGGTCCGTTTTAGAGCCCATTGAAATGCACTTTTCTGCAACTTCAAAAAATCATAACTAATTCCACAAAGCTTCAAAAAATATGAAACAACTTGGGTTAGATGCCAATTCCACTTGTCTTTCAAGAAAAATTTACTGAAAATTATTTCAAGCAAATTCACCTTGCCAAAACTCACCTTCAGCCCTTACATGGGCGCTTTATGTACCTCCTACCTTATTACTGGAGTAACCCTTTTATCATCTGGCACACGAATGGAATTAAGTTATGGGAGTCCTTCATTGGAAGTTGGTCAGTTGTGTTAGGGCTCCGTTCGATGAAGGAAGGGCCACTCACAGTTGGGCAATTGATTCGGAGGAGGCCAGGTAGGACCGTATCTGAAAAAGTGAGTACTGAGTACTGTTAACATGCAACAGTCTCGATCTGATCCATTTGCAGTTAAAAAAGTCATTTGATTCTGACATTCGTCTTTGACAGTTGAAGAGTCTTTCAAAGTCTGCAACAGCAATTTCTCAGAGGCTAGACAGTCGTGAGTCAGCAAGGATCGCTACAGTACAGCTTCAAACAATTGCAAATGCTGAGTTGGGATGCAAAACCAAGTCTCGAATGGCACTCCCAATACTGTGTTGTGATACAGGAGTGAAGCACGTGGTGAGTATACTTCTTGGAAACGCTGAATGTCAAGAATTACAATTTTGACTTTTCAATTACAAGGGCAATTAGCAAGAGTGAGCTTCACTGGCTCTTCACTATACCAAGACAGTCCCACTCGAGATTCTGAAGAAAGAAACCTTAAACCTTAAACCCTAAAAAACCTCCAACCCAGATCCCTTCACCGGGTTATGCTTGTCAACAGAAAGTACTGTCAAACGCACAGTGCCGACTCACAAAATTGAAACGGAATTGCTCCAAAAACTTCAGCAAATGCGCAAAAAAACTGTTGAAAAACCGCAGATCAGGCAGGAGAAAATGAACTCCTCACCAATTCTATTTGATAATCATCGCAATACAACAGGGTTTAATGTGCATAAACCCCACGCAATTTCCGAAGCGAACTTTTACCAATTGCATCCTCTTTGACAACGCCGGCCGCTAATTGCAGCGCGGCCAAGAATGTTTTCTTCCCTTACGAAAAGAAATTGCATGTGAGAAAAAAAAAAATTGCATTGCATTGCTACTACCCTTTCCATTTTGGCAATTTCAAAACTGTGCCGAGAAAGGTGGTCACTAACTAGTCTGTAACCCTAATAGATAGGTTTCACTACCTCTGTAACCCTAACACTAGCAGAAGGAGAGAGAGACGATGGTTTCTGGGTCTTGCCGCGTGTTATTGGCGAGGCGGCACGTCGCGCGTGTCCCAGAGCTGGACGTGACTCTCTAGCTCGAGAGGCTCGTTCAAGACGCTGTCCAAGCTCTGCAACTCCAGGTTGAGGAACTGCTCGCCCAGATTCGAATCCTCCCACTGATCTGCCATCGCCGCGCTCGGGGAGAATCTGGAATCATTGGACCCTCCCGACGCCGCGCAGTCGTTGTCGTCGTCCATGCTGCTGAAGGTCGGCGTCGTGTAATGGAAGTCGATTTGGTCCAAGAAGACCTCGATGTCCTTGAGATCAGCTGGAGTTCAGCACTAAAAATTCACCGTCCACCCACAAGCGTACTAACCAAGACGGCGATCACTCGTTCATCTCAATGAAATCTTGCTGCGTACGCCCCACTCCAATTCCCGTGAACCCAAAAACCCACGGCACACAAAAAATTCACCGCCCACTCACACGCGCACTATCCAAAACCTGCGAACACGCCTTGAACTCAATCAATCCAACCTCTCTCTCCGCATGTGCACCGCTGCAATTGCAATACCTGTCAAATATTCACCCCAATTATCTCCAAATTCATCAATTGCTCGATCAACACTAAGAATCTAGACTCTGCATCCAAATTCTCTGGATAAGGCGCTTCCCAATTCCCAAATTCCACTTCGGCGCTTCGATTCCGGCGCACACTTGACCCTACAGAACCATCCAACCTCAAAACGAAACTCAATTGAAGTGAGACAAGTTGTAGGAAATGAAGGAGGGGTTCTCCCTAAAATGCGATCCTTGGCAGTTGATCCAGTTTTCAGTTCTTTGGGAGCGTCTAGAAGCAGCCCGGTGGGCCCAGCCACTTCGCTCGGACATTTCTCAGACAGGCAGGGCGGTTATTAATCGACCCTCGAGCCGCCAGCGAGGACGAGGCGCCAGATCAGCAGGAAAGGGGGTCGGAAGCTCCCCAGCCCCCAGTTCCACAGGGTCGCAGCCAACCACGAGGAGGACGGGATTGATTGATCCACACGGTCGGTCCATCCTGGCGGGTACGAGGCCACGTCACGGATTCGCCACACGCCCCGACGGAACTTTTTTGTTCATCGACGGATGTCGTCGCTCTGGGACGCTCTAAGTCGTTGGATTAGAATGGAATGGATGAGATTCATCTACTTCGGGAACTGGTGTGAAATGGACGTTCTCCTGGGAACCTGGGAACGGCGGGGACCCTGCTCACCTGGCGTCGGCGGGTTGGCGGCGAAGTTTCGCGGCAGGTGGACCTGTTTGAAGCTCTTTGATTGGCTACAAACCCAAAGCGTATTTTTAGGTTTGGCAGTTAATGTGCCTCCATGTGTCTCTTCAGGCTGAAGGAAGTACTTTGCCCCCACCCAAGCAGCCACCCCAGCTAAGTTTTTTTTTCTTTTTTCCATTTATTTTGGGCACTGAGTGCAGAAAGCGATCTTCACAGGAGAGAGGGATGAAGCTATTTTCATCCATGAAAATGGATGAAAGTTTTTATTCATCCAAAATAATTTACTTTCATCTGAGTATAGTGATACCATCCCGAATTTGGTAGTAATTTCAGCAATTTCATCTACCAGAAACTGCATCACTTTTCAGCAAAAAAAAATTCCACTCAAAAAACACACTCTAACCCACCATTGTAAGGTAGGAGGTCCATAATGACTTCAAGCTCTAAAAGAGTCTTGTAATATAGAGTTATATATTGCTTTCTCTTTGCACGAACAATTATCAAATTATCAAATGGTGTGCAATTCAAAAGGTGGACGCTTTTTGTGACTATTGCATTTCAACTTCAAAAATTCATAACTAACTCCGTGAAGCCTCAATAAATATGAAACAACTTGGATTAGATACTAATTCCATTTGTCTTTTTAGGAAATTTTGCCGAAAACTGTTTAAAGAAACCTAACCTCCCCAAATTAATTTTCAGCTATGAAACAAGCATTTTATGGACCTCATCCCTTAGTACTATATTGTTTTTCAAATTTATAACCTATTGCTTGCAATCTTTGTAACAAGGCAAACTAGACTATTAAGAAAACAAGTCCTTAAAATCATCATGTTCATCAAATCGCCTCTCTAAAAGGATCTTATATGATTAATGCATAATTGAAGAATCGATATACAAAAAGTTCAATATTTGTCTATACATGATGTTCTAATAGAATGGAAAGTTGCAAGGGGTGAAAAGAGAGAGGGCAATGTAATATACAAGGAAAATCATAAACAAATAGAAAGTAAAAAATGTTCCGTTTTCAATTAGTAGATATTATAAGGTAATGAATGTTCCATTCAATTAATAAAAGAAATTTTCTAACTCCATGTTGCATGCCATTTTGAATGCAAGAGGATTGCTTTTGGTATACATCATGGCCCATTCACGGAATTATGCCACGTGATTATTACACCAGTTATGAAACCAAAATAGAAGCCTATTAACTTCGCTTTCAATAATTTAAATCAAATGTAAATAATTTTAGAAATTATTCTCCATTCCAATACCTAATTTTTAGTTATAGTAGAGGGCCATTTCATGCTAGTTTTCCATGCTGGAAACCAGCTACTACTGGCTAAAATTAAAAAAAATTAAAAAAAATCAAAATTGAAGTAATAAAGTAAAATAATAAAATTTTATTACTATCTAATGTGGTGATTGCTCTGCCACGTCGACCAGCTGTTGTAGCTGAAATCTCACAGTCCAAGAAACTTGGAGGAACTCACAACCCTATAGACAAGATAAATTTTCTCTAATGATTGAAATTCATCCACTCCACCAACCAACCCCGATTTCAATTCACCTAAAAACGGGGGCGTTCTTGGAATAGTTAGTTTACCACTTTCACCTCAATTTCCCTTTACATGTCCCCGAGATTCATGTGCAAAAAAATATATAAACTATAAATACATAAAAGGAAATACTGAAATTTAGTTGGTAATAGGAACATTGTATTTACATCTTATTAGAAAATAAAATATCTGTAGAAAAATCCCAGGTACTTAACCCCTTAGCACCCCAAGGCCCCAAATCATGGGTTACCGAAGCAAAAGTTAGCCATTGACCCTACACATTTGGCCACATTTATTGACATGCTTTTGGCTCTCTGAATTCTAAAAAATCAAATGTATTGAGGTTGTGACAAAGTTTGGAAAAACAAATTACGCAATTAACCTGTAAACGCCTCGTTCTCGACCATGGAAATCATCCCTTTTACTAAGGTAGAACCACCCATTACCAACTAGTGCCCCATTACCAACCATAGATTGACTTATTTCCAACCAAGGCTAGAATGGGTTTTTTTCATCTTTTCAAAGTTGGGACTAAAAGTTCATGATACATGTTCCAAAGTAGTTCAAAAAAAAAGTAGGAAGCGATGAGTGGAAAAGTAGTTTTTTAAATGATCGGAATTGGAAGATTCTAGTGATTGGATGTGGGTCCGGAGCACTTTTGTCTTTCAAAATTCATAGTAAATTCAATTCATGCGATAAAATTACCAAAAAATTTGCAATCACCATCATTTTTATTAACACACCTCTAAAAATATTTACCTTGCATTCTATTGCTTTAGATTTGTCCAAATTCCTTATTTGATTAGTTATAGGTGGTTCTACCTTATTGTGTAACATCATCTACTTAAAAGAAAATATTCATTAGAAGTTAAACTACTATGCCAGATCTCTCAATTTTTGTACAAAATTCCAAGGATGAACAATTACACATTCGTCGATAGTAACCACGTACAGAAGGAAAAGAACTGGGTGCCCACCATATGCCAAAAAAATCGTTCCTAAAGCTGCAAAAAAGATTCAAAAGATTCAATCGAATTCATGGGGATAAACAAATCCAAAGTCCCTTACTATTGTGTTTTTTTGCTATCAGCACGTGGAAGCACATGATTAGTCACGTGACGACCCCCTGTCCCTTCTCAGCCAATGCGAATGCCCCCACCCCTGGTCTCACCAGTGGAAGCAGGGGAYAGTCAGWGGGCCTGGTAGGCYGGGTGAGGCTTCCCGGTGAAGCGAAGGGAGAGTCAAGTGGCAGGYCCAGCGGCAATCTTGACCCTCAAGCCAAGCGAAGCCAAGCAAWSWAGAAAGTACCGGGCGGAATGGATAAWGTTGACTTYCCTTTACCGGCCATTTCCAGCCGTTAAATTCTTTGTTAATTTGTGAGCCGGGGTYTGCCCCCAAGTGTCGTCCTCTCCTTGTCTCAGCGAGGTCGATCTCTTGGTTCAGGCGGCACAGACAAGGCCGACGAGACTGCTGGTGCAGCAGCAGCCCAAGGAAGTTCCGTCTCCAGGCGGCAGAGAAAAAGGACGCAGACGGACTGACGCAGACGGATAATAAAAGTAACCCACCCTTCAACGACGCGGAGGCCATTTTCTCGGGCGAGGGTGAACTGACCCCCTCATTGCCCCTTTTTTTACCCTTGGGGAAAATAGTGGAGTTCTTTTATCTGCCACGTATGACAAAATTTGCAAACTCTGAGTTCATACTTGCAATCAGAGGCCCCACATTATCTAAGGAATTTCAAAGAAATACAAAATTGACCCGGCACAATATGGGGGGCAATTCTTACATTTACCTTTGGATAGGGACAAGGAGGAGGTTAGTTCACCCTAGCCATTTTCTGGTCCATGAATGAGAGAAAGAGCATCTTTTTTTATATGATACAATCCAGTGAAAAGAGGTTGTACACAATCCAGCCATTTCATTTTGGTATTAGTTTCCCCTCTCCCTCCTAAATAACTAGAGCCGTTGATTTTTTATTTAAAAAAAATTACAACCCCCCGCCACAACCGTTGATCTTGGATACGATCTTGGACACAAATACGATACAAATACCAATACATATACGATACAAATACAAATACGAATACGAATACGAATACATATATGAATACATGTAAGAATACGAATATGGATATGGATACTAGGAAACATATCCCATATTATTTGGAGCAGTTCCTGCTTCCTGAAAATTATAAAGAGGGGGAGGGGGGTTCAAAAAAGAATTTAAGTATTGGGGGAGGGAGGTTGAGGGGGATAAATAATAAAAACAAATTGGATTGGGTTGGGTTGGGTGCATAGTTTGTCACTATGCACTCAAAAGTGGTTGTACACAGCCAACCCACTTGGATGAATAGTATATGATACTATTCATCCTTGGAGTTTTGTGTGAAAAGGGAAGATCTTCTAGAATACTTCGACTTCCAATGCTTGCCTTTGAAATTATGTAAACTAGTCATTCTCACAGTATTCATGATTCATGATTTCCACTGTGACACGCCCGACGTGTAAAGGGTAAGGGCATCCTCAATGGGGGAGGCAACCCATTCTTGATCACCTCCAAATATAAGGGCCAAGGCAAATTACCCCTATTTTTACCCTCGAAGAACACACTGGATTTTTTTGTATTTGCCACATATGATAAAATTTGCAAATTTTGAATTCATGTTTTCAATCAGAGGCCCCAAATTTGCTAAGAGGGATGTACAAGGTGAATCAATCAAGCACAATACAGGGGGCTTTTTTTTATTTACTTGCATCTTTAGAATGACTAAGAAGGGCCGAGCAAAGGGGCCGGTTCATTCCGAACCAATAGAGAGGATCTATTTCTAATCAGATATGTCGTATCACAGATTGAAAAAAAAAAGACTCATTCTTAGTAAGATAATAACTCAAATTGGTTTTCAACAATTACTTCATGAAATAATTAATTGTTATTGTAAATTAGAATTTAAGGACCCCCTTTAACTATTCATATTTTTGAAAAGCTCTTGTGATTGCAATCAGTATGGAATGTTTCCACCACAAGTGTTTAGGACCATATTCAATACATGTATAGTATTTTGTATCATATTCAATACAAATTGTTTTTAGTACAACATTCCAAATTTGTATTTGTATTGTATTCCTTACTACATTTTAATAATTGTATTTTGTATTGTGTCCATATTGCATTCTTTACAACATTTTAGTAATCATATTCTGTATTGCATTTGATATAGTATTTAGTATTCCTATTCAATATTCCTTTTATGTATTTAATTCCGTATCGGTGGTATCAATGGCCATTAATTTTCCACATATCAACTCCATTGGAGGGTGGGGTGGAGATTTATTTCAAAATCAAATCAATGGCTCTCCTTATTTCCATCGAGAAGGGGTGGTCAATTGAAAAAAAATGAGTCTTTGCATCATCACAAGAGATAGCAAAGAAGCACTTTTCATTTTGCAATTAGCCCTTAGTTGGAAATAAAATGACTTATATGAGTGGTATGGGACAAATAGAATCTGCACTTAGAAAAATAATGATAATTTGCTTTGAAAAGTAAAATTCTAAAAAATATGGAATCCCTTTCAAATATGTTTTTGTACATGAGTGCATTTTTTCCCTCAACATATGAGCACTCAAGATATGCTCTATTCTTTAAGTGGTTAGAAATGGGTTACCTTCCTTAAAGTTAAAATTTAGTTTGCCAAATAAGTTATAACTCTATCTTATTATTTAAATACTTTGGAATTTGATTGATTTGAAATTTTTTATTATTGAAAGCACATTCAAAAGTACTTTGATTGAGGTGAACCATCTTATGGCAAGGAAAAGACTTGTGACAAGGCCACGAAAAATCCTCCCTCATTATCCCTCAATTACCCTTGGAGAAAAACTTAAGAATTTTTTTAATTTGCAACCCATGCTAAAAATTGGAAATTTGGATTGAATCCATATTTGTAACCGAAGGTCAAAAAATAGATAAGATGTGAAGAAATACAAATGAATGTGCCACAAAATAGGGAATTTTTTTTATATGCTCTTAGTTGGGGCAATGAAGAGGCATTAATCCTCTTTGGCCTCATGACAAGCACCTATCTAATGAACAACCCACTAAAGTTTTGTAGTCTTAAAACATCCCCACCTGTCTTGTGAAACGCATGGCTTATCCAAAGCAACTTGCAAAAGTGCCCCACCCGTTTTGCAAAATGGATGAATTTTTTAAGAAGCTGACCAAAAAATTCGCTTACAAACTGTGTAAGACAAAAAAAAAAGCACAAAAAGTCAACATGAGTGGGTATTGCCTTCCAAAAATAGTCGCCACTATAGTTTGCTACTGGTCTTGCTATTGGCCTCCTAGGCTTTCTAATAAGATATGGGTGGGTGTCCATTTCAAGCCGACTTGCAAAATGGATGGCCTACACATTTGCAAGCCAAATTCCACCGGCATTTTGCTAGGTGGGTGGGGACACTCACAGTTATTAATCCTTTCAGTCAATGAAATTTGGACTAAATTAGGTTGAGTTAATGGCTACACTCAGTATCTTTGGTGATTATGTGATTAGAAACTGCTATAGGAACTTCCACTTTTTAAACTCATATACGCCGAGGAGGCCATTTTCTGGTCCATGAATGAGAAAGCATCTTTATGTATAGGACAAAAGTGCATCCTTGGAATTAGAGATGGAAAGGAAAGATCTTCTATAGAAGTTTGACTTCCAATGCCTGCTTTGGATTTTCTTAAACCAATGATTCCCATGGTATCAAAATTGATGATTTTCATAGGCACCAGTCCATCATTTAACCCATTAAGGACCAGTCAACTACTTTTGGGTTGATATTGACACTTTTTCATTGATAGCTGGAGTTTTAGAATGAATTTGGATGTGGGCAAAAGGGGAAGGATGTGGAGAATTGTAAATTGCATGCATTGGGACAAGAATTAGGACAATCTGTGATAGCATGCGGTTTAGGGATTGAAAAAACTAATGAAATTTGGGCTGAAAATACAAAAAAATTCCAATAAGGGAACCTTGAATTGCCACAAAATTTATTATAGAGGCCCAATCATTCATGTCAATTCCATCGGCATGGTCAAATCTTCAGAAAGCATCACAATTTGATATTTTTTTTCCATGTTTAATTAAAAACTAGAGAATGTCTTGCCCGCCCCCCAAATCAACCACGGTCCTTAATGGGTTAAGGGTTAATGTAACTTACTTTAGATTCTTTTGGCTTAATTAAGAAGCACACTTCAAAATTTTGTAGAAATTTGTTCTTGGGTAATGTGATATTTGGGTGTTACTTGGTGACATCTATATCAAATCTAGGTGATACTTGGTGACATCTATATCATATCTAGGTGATACTTGGAGACATCCATATCAAATCTAGGTGATACCTGATGACATCCATATCAAAACTATAATAGGTGATATTTAGGTGAAATTTGGCAATTGATCTTTTGAACACTAAATACAGCAATAATCTTGCTGTTTTGACCAAAAGAATGAAAAAATTTCCTTTTCCCCGAAATAGCCATAGTGTTTGACTTTAGCCAAATGGCGAAAAACTGCACAGACATTTAAAAAAACACTATCCCGGAGTCCCGGACGGTTAGCGCAGTATCATTTTGAGCCACAGACAACTGAAGGGAATGAAGAATGGATCACGTGGCGATGGACGGATGGGGTGCCACCTGGACGGAAGCTCCGACGAAACTTCGCTTCGACCGTCCGTCGCATCCACCCGCAGTTGAGTAATTTGTCACGTTGGCGAACTGAATCGGATTCGACTTCCACTGCTGGACGGAAGTCTTGAAGCTCCCGGCCAATATGATAAGTTCGTTCGTTTTTTCTCACTTTAGGGAATAAAGCATAGTGTAAGTTATCTATACTTTAACCCTTAAACGCCAATGTGGACGTTTTGTGTCCTCCGGATGACAGAGAATCAAACCGTGTAGGACAACTTTTCATCCTCGGTATTAGAAGTGGAAAGGGAAGATCTTTTATAGTACTTTGACTTCCAATGAGGATATGTGGCTTTTAAAAGTAGATGATGTCACACGGTATCAAAAATGCATGATTTCCGCAGCCACAGGTCCGTCGTTCAAGGGTTAAATTGTTTTGTTTTGCTTTGTTACGTTGAGATCTCCCGGACCATGCGTGCCCCAGTCGCGTTCTTGGTATAGTTGGAAAGCCCTCGGCGAGGAGGAATGCACTCCTGCACGGGCTTCATTTTGTAACATTTGGATCTACGGGATGAAAGTTATTGAATTTCAAAGTTTGTATGAATTAAAAAATTTGAAAATTACTTTTACTTTAGTTTTGGCCGTGGCAACGACACACCATACTAGTAAATTAGTGAAATTAGGTGGCCTTAACAATTACATTGCCTTATATGAAGAAAGTTACTTTACAAGCCACCAAAGTCAACAAATATTTCTAAAAACATTTCTTTTATACACATGGAGGTTCATGAGTCCCAAGTACAACAACACCTAATTCAAAAGTTGAGTGCATTTTTGTACAATAACTAAAAATAATTATATAGTGTCCAATGTCTAGAAATCAGTATACGGCAACCTAACTTCCGTGAATCGGTTTTCAAATGGTTGAGTATGGCTATACCACATGCATTTATCTTGTCTGTGTCCTAGTGAAATTTATCAAAGTTACACTATTTTAAATTAGTGCAAGGTGATATTTAATTATTTTTCATAATACTCTAAACTCAAAATTTTTATTGTTGTGTCTCTAATTTCATAGATTGCTTCATTTTTGTATCCTTGTGTGTAGGATAAAACTAAAGTAGATGGAAGTTGGTCAAAATTGACAAAATTTCGTTAAGGAAACAAAGAAAATTGGCAAAAAGGATTTGATTGAATTGTCTATTCTATTTGTGTGGCAATTATGTTTTCAACATGTAAATAGTAATAAAAAGAATCAACATGAAGGCAATTCTAAAAGCACAAAACTTCATCCAYAATTCTTCAAGATCMATRGATTTTCTTAGSGATTCTTACTTCTTGAATTTAAGCCATTTCAATTCTCATTTGTGCTTCCAAAAGTTCAAAGAGTTAAAYTATATTAYACAAGTGACTTTAAKAATGTGATTTTGAGTTGTAAATCTAGCCTTTTTAATKGACYTTATTCTAAATYCCAATTTGAAGRTCCTATTTAGTGRTTMTCCAATGGACTACATTCTTCCTAACATATTTATATTCAAAACTGAAATCCAAATAGCTACATACATTCTCCTATGTCATATTATTCTTGACCTACAAAGAGTAAGACATCTTTGTTGCCCCCATGCATTATAGTCTCTTATTATATTGAAACTATTGGAAATTTTTAAGTTGACACATTCTTTAAATTCTGTGACACCCTAGAAAGAATACTTGTGTTGAAACATGATGGATATCTTTTGTAGAATCTACATCATTTGTCATTTCAACTAGTCCTTAAAGCCAAATTATAATGCACAAGAAAAATTTGTTTTATGTTATTTGATGCTACAATAGTAATTCTTGAGAAAAGATGATATATCCAAAGAGGTTTGAAGCTAAATAATGAGGGAGAATATAAATAGTTCTCCTCCTCTATTATTGGTCCAAGGGATTCTTATCTTATCCCTAACTATCTTTATCTTTATAGTGAACTACAGTGAACTACAGTGAACTACACTGGAGAGCGTATTAAGATAATACATTCTTAACAGTTTGACTATAGTTCTAATTCCGAATTTAAAAAGAATTGAGTAAACAAGAGCTACTACTTCAGTTCATTCTTCGTCACCAATGTGCCGAAAGCCACGGTACCAGTGAAATCAAGATTAGGGTTGCAGACGGCAGAGGTGATTCGTTCCGGAGAAGGGGGTTGCAGGCATTCCAGGAATGATTCGTTTGGGAGTGGCGAGACTTATACACTATCATCAACGTCGCCGAGAGAGATTTCGCAGGCTCAAACAATGCCGAAGCGCAAGTTCGACCTGCTGGATCCGGACGTCCTTGAATGTCCCATTTGTTCAGAGGATCTCGCCCCGCCAGTCTACCAGGTAACTTATTCTCTCTCCTTTCCATTAAGCGAGACTTTATGTGTTCTCGATCGCTGCAAATGTTGCAATTTCAGACTGGCGAGGTTTCTTGCGGTTTCTATTTTCCCTCTTTTGTTTTCCTAGAGATTTTTTTTCCGCCACCAGCAGATCATCCAAGCTTGTACCATTYTTATCGAGATTGTGTCACTGAAATCAAGTTTAGAGATCAAATGTGGCTCAGCTCAACAGGTTTTTTAGTTTCCTCGGTAATGCCAAGTGTGGAATTCACGGCAATTGTGCCATTTTCTCACTGACTAGTCAAATGAAGATTAATCTTCTCCTCATTCTAAAGCCCTTWCATCAACTCGAAAGTACAGATTTGGTTTACATAGAACGACTTGGCGTTATGTCCCGTACTGCGTCAGGAAGCACGCACCACAAGTTTCTAATTGCAAGAGTGGTTTGTTTGGTGGGTGAGCCAGTGTCCGACTGGMCACACTATGTGCGCAGAGTGTTGGGAGGAGATCCATCGCAAGAAATGCCCGTMTTGTCAAAAGCCAGTAGGCAACACCCGYTGCATTGCAGTAGAGAAGATTCTCGAGACCCTGCTTGTGAGCTGCAAGAATACTCCTTACGGTTGCACCAGAATGCTCAAGTACACCGACAGAGCGGAGYATGAGACGACCAGACTCTGCCATTATCAGCCCTTCAACTGCKTTTTGGACGGTTGCGAGTTCGAAGGTTCTGTCAGTTCCCTTCGCTTACACTTCAAGAACAAGCACCAAGTAGTTTTTTTGCAACCTARTGAACAGTTCATWATGAAGCCCACCGATGATTATATCTTTGTCGATGATGGTTACAATCACCTGTTCATAGTCCACCGTGAGAAACAAAATCGTCTTGGGGATAAGTTCTTCTGTGCTTGCTTTGGGCCATTTCCTTGGATGGTGAAGCTTACAGTTGTTGTCACGGACGGATCACGGAGACACAGCTACACCTTGGAGACGGATGAGGCCAATTGCGACATTCGAAGCGGCGATGATTGGAAAAGAATTTTTTTGCTTGTCCCTCAAAGTGCTCATGGCCTCGGAAACTGTGAGTTTCGAGGGCAGCTGGACGTGCACAGAATGAGTAAGCTACTAATGGGATGATGGGATGATTGACGGTCAGAGTCTCCCAGCCAGTCACTTTTTATTATGCAGTGCCTGTGTTAAACATACAGCACCAAAGATTTTTCTAGCTAGGGTGTGCAATCTTCAATTGGCAATATTGTATTGTATTCAAGGATCTCAGATTCTGAGAGGCTCAACAAATGACTATAGACCATCTTGTGCCGTAACTTTGGTAAGAATTTAGCAATGGAGACCTCTCCTTGTAGTTTCAAGTATGCATACTAAGGTTTATGACAAACATATTTGTGTGCTTTGCCGTGATATTGATCTGTGGCTGTCTGCAAGCTCTTCGGTACCCACCAGATGCGATGAGAATTTCGTAGAGCTGGACGTGCACGAAAGCTCATGCCAGCCATAGCAATGTAAGGTTTGGGACTTCTTTGTGGTTGCTGTATTGGAACAAATTCTTGGGTACAGTGCTCACCTGTTTAGATTTCTACTTGCTGTGGATTAGTCCCTTAAGTTTTTTGACTCTGTTTTCACCAAATTTTTTCCAAAACTGCCATTTCTAGTACAAGTACCAAATTTTAGAAAAAAATAAAATTGGGGACACATGTAATTGTAGGATCTTGTAGTACACTGGTTTGAGAAGATTTGGAATTTTTTTTAGAAATTCCCACCATGTAGATTGCAAGATATTAGCATTTGAATTGACAAAAAAAAATGCTTTTTTAGGCCTTGCAAGAAAGAGGGCAGCTGCAATTCACAAGCTCACAGTTGTATGAAAAGATGTCCATGTTGGGGGTGCTTCTTTGGATTCATTCTTGAAGGCAAGTTGATATTTTAGATCATTTGGAATTGTAGCATACAGGAAAAAACTAGTAAGTACAAAGAAGTAGAGAACAGTTCAAAATACTAAATTGGTAAGAATTTTGTTATGGAATTGAAAAATGCCAATCTCAATGGTTGTAATGTTACATAGTCTACAATTTTTTTTTTTTTTTTCTTTCAATAACATAAGTAGACCCTTATTTTTCATTGGGATGCAACACTGCAAAGTTGGGACTTGAACTRGGGGTTGCAATTGGGTTGGATACAATTTTGAATTAGTGTACCTAAAATAGTAAATATAAAATGCTTGATGGTTGTATGTGATCTAAAAATTGTGTTTCTCTAAGTATTGTTGCCCAAAATRCAACACCTAAATTTGGACAAAAAGTGAAACTAAAACTTAAACATTGATGACACAAGATGTACACAATAAAAACATGAAGGCTTGAGAGAGCCTAGACAATGTTGATTTTACTCATTCTCCTAAAAAAAATAACTTGAAACTTCATAATTAATTCACATGGGGATCAATTAATGTATATGTTGAAATACTTTCTTATACTCCTATTGAATTTGGACATTGCTTTCTATTAGTGATTAGGCAAGTTATTAGATTGCATTTACAAAAGCAATCTCCTAAGGTTGATTGTGCCATTAAAGAGCCTTGACTCTATAATGCTATAGCAATTAACTATTGGTTGATGGATGACTTTGCAAGAGCTTGAAGGATCAATAAAAATGCATATTTCCATCCAATTCTTTTTGAGGGAGGTGCCTAAATAGATTTTTCCAAAATGATGTTGAATATGACTTCATGGTGGAATTTTTAACTTTTCTACATAAACCAATGTTTGATGCATGAATCACTAGCTAACTCATATACTTTGATATCTCCTATGTCTTTATCGTTTGTGTAAACTTGAGTTCTTGGAAATGATCTTCTTAGAATTTGAGACCAACTAATGAAATGAAGCTTATCAAGTGTAGTCCCTCATACTACAATTTGAAAGTTGAAAATTTACCACAATTCAATATTTAAGTGCACTATAAGTTCTTAGATTCAATACCAAGGAGTTCTAATTTTCTATTTTAAAAATCACACACTAAATGTTTTGGTACCTTGATGTTGTAAACTATTATAAATGGCTATGGAAAAAATTTCAAATTTGTCAAGCATAATTTGCATATGACATGAATTTTTTTTTTCACATTTTATTCAAAAATTCACAACAATTCCAAAAAATTTCAAATTTTTTCAAATTTTTTTGAGATTTTTGGGATACAAGGAAGACATGTAATTACGTATTTTATAGTTTTACAGAGAAAATGAAAAAATTTCTATCGTATAAAGTTGGGGCAAAATGGTAGCGTACAGGGAGGGACTTTAAAGTTTGAAAAAAAAGTGATTGCAAGGCCCACCCTTTTAGGGCGGATCAGTGTTGTGCGAGAGGGGTTGTTGGGTGACGGAGCCAGTGTCCGAGTGGCCACACAACGTGCGCATCTTGTTGGGAGAAGATTCCCACGAAATGCCCGTCTTGTCAAGAGTCAATGGGCTACAACCGGAACATAGCAGTGGAGAAGATTCTCGAGTCTCTGCGTGTGAGCTGTAAGAACACTTCTTATGGTTGCAACGAAATGCTCAAGTACACCAAGAAAGCCGAGCACGAGAGCACATTGTGCGAGTACCAGCCCTTCTACTGCGTTTTCGACGGTTGCAATTTCCAAGGTTCCATCCGTTCCCTTCCCCTTCACTTCAAGGAGGAGCACCAAGTGGAAACTGTGAATCGTAATGATCAGTTCACAATGAAGCCCACCGATGATTATATCTTTGTTCATGATCATTTCCGTCACCACCTGCTCGTAGTCCATCGTGAGAAACAAGATTTTCTGGGGGATAAGTTTTTCTGTGCTTCCTTTGGGACTTTTGCTGGGTGGCTGAAGCTTGTCGTTACTATCAAGGACGGACCAAGTGGTARCTACGCCATGGAGACCCAAGGGTGCGACATTCAAAGAGGCGATCATGAATGGAAAAGAAATTTTCTGCTTGTTCCTCAAAGTGCTCATGACCTCGGAAACTGTGAGTTTCGAGGGCAACTGGACATGCCAACCGTTTTTAAGAGGAAATGCAGATTTGCCCCGGAGTTTGATGATTGACGCTCAGAGTCTCCCAGCCAGTTACKGGTGTGCAATATTCAACAAATTCAAGGATCTCAGAGTCTGACGGAGGGTCTCAAATGACAATAGAGTAAGTTATCTTGTGTTACTTTGGTAAGGATTTAGCAATGGAGACCTACCTTCCTTCCTTTATAGTTTCAAGCAATCACAGTTTCACATAGATTTTGTGAATACATATATATTAGAAGTGCTGTGCGGTGATGTGGCTGCTTGCAAATTCGTGGAGTACCTCCACGAGATGCGACKAGAATCTGTATCGAAGATTTCGTCTGTACCTCCATGGCAGGACTGCCAATCAATGTCACATTTTGGACTTCTTTGTGGTTGCTCTTTTGGAAGTTTGGAACAAATGCTTTGTACTCACTTGTTTAGATTTCTACTTGATGTGGTATAGTTAGGTAGGATTGACTACCTGTATGAATCATGCAGTATAATAGAGTGTCTAAAATGAAGCATATTCTTTAGAGATTTTTGCACTTCTCTCCGTGTGCTACTCGACTCTTCAAAAACTGAGGTTCAAGTTAATTGGATTTTCTTGGTTAAATGTACTAATGTACTTTTATTTTCTGCCTTTAGTTAGAGATTATAATAATATCATTTGCTTATTGTATTAATTGAGATTTTTTCTACATTGATAGACAAYGTATAGTTTTATGTAGTAAGAGAATGAAATTTTAAACTGTGCATCATTTAAATCATCAATTTGAACTTGGAAAGACCGTGGAAATCATCCATTTTGATATTGTGGAAATCACTAGTTTAAAATAATCCAAAAGTACTAATTTGAGGTCAAAGCATTATAGAAGATCTCCCCTTTCTAGAGAAATTCCAAGGATGAATGGTTGCAATTTTGTCTTAGACACATTGATTCTCTGTCATCCATTAGACTCAAAATGTCCACCTTGGCATTCAAGGGTTAAACACAAATTTAAGATGGGACAATGAAAATTTCAAAACATCTAAAGATGAAGAGGTGTGACTCAATGGAAACTAGATAAATTTCTGCATGCTTCAGTGCCAAGATTGCCAATTTCCTTAAATTGGCTCAATACTAGGAGACAAAAAAATTTGACATTGAAGCTCAAATAGTTAGGGATGTWATAGATTTGAGTTTTAAATTGCCCACCTTGATAAATAACACATAGTTGTGAAATTATGTCAATTTAACAAAATTGACATTCAAGATTGTAACATTCAAGTGCACTTATACAATTTCAAAAACTAAGATTGGTGTGGATGTGAAGTTCTGGACAAGCAAGCAACTCTAGAAAGGAGCCAATGATTTTAACATACAAACACTTGTCAAATGAGGATTAAGAATGTTTAGTTGCAGTTAAAGCATTGTTTCCACTTGTATTCACAATTCCATGTGCTGAATATCAAGGCTTTTTATTTGGCTTTATAGTGCCAAATTGCACTAGAAAAAAGAATAATTTGGTTAAAGAATGACAACAAACTAGGAAGTTTTTCGTGAGAAAACTTCAATTTAAATAAAAAACTTGGATGAAATCGCTAGATTGTGGATGAAAACAGATTTACAAACATGTGATATGCACTAATAAGATACTTTATATCGAACATGTGGATGAATGTTGAAATTTGGAGCACCACTATAACATTCTTTATCGCCAATTTGGCACTTCATGGAAAAATGAAAAAAAAAAAAGCCCTACTACTGCTGATGGGCGTGTGCCAGGGACCTCAATGTGGGAAGGGAAAACTATCAAACTTGGTCGCTGAGCCATCATCCAGGAGCCTAATGATTTTCAACTCAGCTTTTATCACAGCAAACATAAAAACCAAACATAATCAAATTAGCTCAATTCTGGCCTCAACCATTGTGACTTACTGTATACCTTTGAACACAAAGGTTTAATTTATTTCAAGCCACAAATTAACTAGAGTAAACCAGCCATTTACCATACACTTCCAAAAAATGCACAACAAGACCTTCCAATTACCAAACACTAACCGCACAACTCAACTACCAATTCAATTGTGATCGGAACAAAATCTTGTATCATTGCCCAATGATTGCACACTCTGTGGTGAAGGGACGCAAGAAATTTTTAACTAGATTTCAACTTCTTTGCTTTTAAATTGCAATAAAATTTGTAGGAAGAAATCTTTTTCTATTCTGTTTTTTGTAGGTGAATCTTAACATGACCTTTAATAATCATGCCAAATTTCAAAACATGCAAGTCCCTATATTTATGTGGAGAAGAATTTGGATTTTGACTGTGCAGTCATTGGCAAGTTTACTACAGGTGGGGTATGAATTTAGGTTTCAGGTCGCACGTCCTGAAACGTGCCAAGGTATTTGAATCCCACTCATTTCACAAAATGGAGATTCAAAGTGGAAAGGTTCTTCACTGTATTAAGAGCTCAGTGCAATGGCCCCTATGGCGGAAATGGTGGAGTTCTTCCGTGATAATCCAGAGGATGTTGCACAGGAAAACACAGAACTTGAATCTTCTTCAATCAAAACTCTAAGCATTACAAGTGAAAGGGGTGTTTTAAGTATAGTATAGTTTAATAAGTAATGACCTATAAAAAGTCTTTTAAGTAAAAGTCTACTTAAAAGACTTCTTATAGGTCACTACTTATTAGACTATACTACCATGACTATACTTAAAACACCCCTTTCTCTTGTAGTGAAGTTAATCTTGTACTGAGTTAAGCTGGCTCAATGGGCTTGGCTTCTTTTCATTTTGAAACACCCCATTTCTATGTCTTCCATTCTAGGGCTTTTTATTTTGGCTTTTTGGTGCCAGATTGCACCTAAAGAAATAATCTGGCTAAAAAATATTAAAAAAAATTGTCAAAAAACTTGGATAAATTTGCCAAACAACTTTGAATTTTAGAAAAATCTTAGATGAAATCGACATATTATGGATGAAAACCATATTAAACATCCAATATGTGGATGAATGTCATAATTTGGAGCACCACTATAACATTTAATATCGCCACTTTGGCACTTTGTAAAAAACGAAAAAAAAAAAGCCCTGCTTCCAAGGCTGCTCAACATCCTGCACTGACAATGAAGCCTCCAACTGACCCCCAATTTCTCTCAACCAACGGTACAATTCAATTTGAGAGCTCACTCAGTCTAAGCTGGTGCTGCAATCTCCTGCAAGTGGGGGACTAGATAACAAAGCTGGTATCTGCAGCAATTCATGATCCTCGATACAATGAGCTTCCTTGAAATGAGCGTATTTTGAATCCGCGACAAGACATGATTGATTGTGTCAATTCTGTTAAAATTGGCAGTGTTYCACGAAAATGGAGCGGTGGGTTGTCAACAAAGGAAGGAAATGAATTCAGATCTGCCCGGGGTGGAAATCCTACCTTATGGTGCACAATGTTGTTGATGAAATGCAATTTGCAAAATAATCTGCTCATCTTTGAGCGTTGCTAATGTAGAATGATGTCAAAATGGCAAGTGGAACGCTGCCGATTTATCGTAGTTTCAATTACTCCATTAAGTCAATTGAAGTTATTTACAGTACATGTATTATCTGGMTCCTCCTTAAATTCACAAGGTGAACGAATATCCTCAGTTAAGATCACCATGTCAACGTCCACAACTGACCCAATTGATACTAAACACTCGTTCATATGCTCCACAAAATATACAAACCACAAACCACTCAGACTTAAAGAAACGTAAGTAATATGACTCTAGGAAATAGAAGGCTTCATTTTACTTCGTTAACAATGAATCCAAAATCATTCAATCCCTCTATTGAATGTCGATCATGATTCCAGTCCAAGTTGCAACTTGAGCTTTGGCCACTTGTTCCAATCTGATGGTGCTATTGTGGGAGATGCTAATGTTTTTCCTGAGGCTCTTTCTGGCTTTGAGGACATGTTTGCTGAGCTTCTTTATGATCCCGGGTTGTCAAATCTTCCGGATCAACAATTGAGCGTGGTCTCCTCCCAAATGCAGTACCAAGGATTTGCTCAGCTCCCTCGAGACCCTAGTTTACCGGAAGTCGGAGCTGTAGCAGGGGGTACTGAGCATGATCCAGAGCTTGAATTGAACCGTAGCCCCAGTTTCCAGCAACCTGGAAGGAATCTTGCGGATGCGGGCACAGAAAATATTGACGACATGGTCCTCCTCCCACAAAGTGTCCCGGATCTTCAGCAGCTGCTACTTTTTCAGAAGAAGTGTCTGGAAAATAATGCGAGACAGTTTGTAGACTTGGATATTCAACTAAAAGCGCACCAGATACAAAATTCAAGACTGCAACAAGAGAAGGAGCAATTGCAACAAGAGAATGAGAGTTTGAAAAGCAAATGGCTGCAATGGTAGACTTGGAGATGACGGAGCTGCAGACGCAGTGGCAGGCTCATCCACCATAGCCGTAAGCACAGGAAGAGATGGACGTGGAAGTGGCAGTGTCGACAAAGAAGGGTCAATGAATGCGGCCCCATGAGAACCGGCCTCGGTCGCCATGGCCAAGTGATTCCCCTTCTCCCTTTGAAACTCAGCATACATTTGCTTCCCCACTTGCTTCGCTGTGCGTGTGACCCATTTCCTCTTCGCCTCGCCTGCGAGCCGTTGCGCTGGCTCACTCATTGGTGGAATGGGAAACTTGTACCGACCATCCTCAAGCTCCACACAACCTCCATCCTTGTCGTAATAGTACTGGGCTATTTGAAGCACAATCTGGGCTTCAGCACGACTGTGGTACTCACCGAGAGGGAGACGTTTGGAACCGCGGTCGGTGCCGTCGTCCACTTCCTGTCTCGGCGGTGTGAATCTGGGCTCATACTTGAAGCGTATGATGGSGCCCGATGTTTTCTCCTTGATGGCTTGTTCATAAACGCCTTTGAGGTTGCAWGGTTCGATATCCACGACTTGATGCTCAACATCAGGAGCTTTGCGCTTGCGGCAGCCGGGTCGGGCTGCCTGTCGGAACTTGATCCAGACGTAGGCGGCTTGGAAGAGCACAAGAGAGACAAAGCTGGCTCTGAAGTCGAAGGCACCGGAGGAATAGGTTTTGGAGCCACCCCGGTCCACGCAACCAATGAGGTACTGGAACACAGAAGTGAGGAGGTGGAGCACTGACGTGCAGAAAGCACGGAAGGTGTACGCAATTGCAAGCTCGGAATCCATGTCAGAAGCGGCAAGGTACTCCTGTTTGGAAACAAGTCTAGAAGCGGTGATGCGACTATGAACTCTTTTGATAAGGGCGCTTAAAAAGCCCTCGGGGTATCCACCAGAGTAGCCAGCATGTAGATATGCCTCACGAATAGATCGTGCGGCCCGAGCCAAAACTTCGCGAAGATTGTCATTCTTCTCAACACGGTGCATCACAAAGAATAATGTGCAGGCATCAAGCGTGGCAATTTCAGAAGCGAGGCTAAGTCGATCACCGCTGCTTCTATGCCTGCCCATGAGATCTAACCTGATGAAATGCCACACTTCGAAGCCAATGTGATCAGGTGGTAAGGACCTCACACAGAAGGTGGGGTCTTTTAGCTGTAACTCTATCCGGACTATCGCCACCTTCAGAAGCCACGCGCGCGGGTCCATCTTTGGCTGTCGCTCAGTACGATCATTTCGCACGGGCAATAAGCAGTTTGTGTGTTCCATACTTCTCAATTTGGTTGTACTTACGATTCACCTTACTTCGCCACTCATCACATGTCAACAATACTTTCCCCTAGAAACAAAAAAAGTCAGGGCCCAGTCTCTTACACTATTACGACCTCGATCGACAGCACTTGCGATTGCCACGTATTTGTGGAGACTAACAAAACTCGTAAGCAAACGTCACGGACGATGAGTTGATCAATGGCTATAAACCTAATGAACAGAACCACAGGAATCACATAATCTAAAGTGTCCATCTACGAAATGTCTGTAAAGATTTTCCATACTCCAATTCCTCGAATGATAGAATGGGTTACACTACGAATTGGAATTTGGGCGGACGCTAAAGGACATTGATACCATTTCCATCTTGGACTTCTCCTGTGTACAAGATCACAGGAACTCCAGAGACACATGCAGCCCTGCAAACACCGACTACACTAGCAGTACTAAGTCTGTACAATACACACACATAGTCACATCCGTCTCTCAATTCTGGACAAGCCTCCAAGCTCTTCTCGAAACTCGTTCTCCTGGGCTGCGCCTCGCCCTCCACTCTGTCGGCAATTAAGGTAGGAAAGGATCGGAGGAAAACCTCAGTGGGGGTAAAATTAACCTAAACAGGCCACATCTGCGCATCACCAATTACACGAGAGCCCCACCCTGAGTCCGAGCGAACATGACGCAACTCTGCAACACGCACTAACTTACTGCCGCAGTAACGAAATGCGTGTTGCACTAGCTTCTGGCTCGCTGGGTTTATGTAGTGAGGCCTCACTTGCTCGATGTCGGAGCTCGCACACAGCAAGTAGTGTAGTCACTGTAGTGTGAGAAAACGGATGAGAACGAACAAGGGGGCGAGGGGAGGGGGAAGAGGGGGGGACTACGTACAGACAGGAGGGGGGCCTAGCTAGCAACACGTGGTTTGGCCAGGGGGAAACGGAAGGGGGGTCAAACCGCGAAAGAGAACCGACAGTTGACGAAGGCAAACAAGAATCTCCGACCACGGGTTCTTAGCTAAGGTAAAATAGCCCATTGTGGTTAGAATTTGGAGTCTGCCATCATGCCATTGCTGAAATTTTTCAATTTTTTTTCCACATAAAGACAAGTGTGAGAAATAGTGAGAACGATCCAAATCATATTTTTCAGACAAAGTATGAATTAATTATGAATTTTTGAAGTGATCTGCGCAAAAGAGTCAATAGGCTACCTCACAACCAACAAAAACTGTATCCAATATGCTCATCTTAATCACCTGAAGCGATCATAATAATTTTTAATGTGGGAGGCCTTGAAAAGTCACTTCTTACAATGATTTACACTCAAAACGTAGGGTGCTCCTAATCATGTCACTAATCACTCCATGGGGGGCAAGTTAGACATTAATTATGGTTTGAAAAATTGTCATGGGGTCATTAGGTGTCCACTATGGATCATCTAACCACAATGGGATGTTCTTACAATAAACTATTGGGGGCAAGGGTTTTTTTTTCTTCATTTTTCATGAAGTGCAAGAGTGGCAATATCAAATGTTATAGTGGTGCTAAAAATTTTAACATTCATCAGCATATTGGATAGAACATATCACATTATCACATATTCAAAATTATATTTTCATCCAAAATTTTGCAATTCCATCCAATTTTTTTTAGAGATTTCTGGAGATTTCATCCAATATTTAGCTATTTATGTTCTAATGGCCTAGTGTGGGGTTCATTATTTTGGTGCAAATTGACGGCAAATTGCCTAAAAAAACATTGCTTGGGGGCAAAAGGGAGAAGTGATGGAGAGGGAAGGGGGATGGGACACATACGGGGTGAACTCGCTCCCTTGGTTACTTCAAGTCATTCCAAGAGTGCAAAGTAAAATAAAAAGCCCCCTATTTTGGGCTTGATTGATTTACCTTGTACACTACTCCTAATGCATTTGGGGCCTGTCATTGCAAATATGAATTCAGAATTTGCAATTTCTATTATGCGTGGAAAATAAAATAAAATTCTATTATGCATGGAAAATAAAAAATTCCACGGTTTTTCCCGAGTGGCTGAGTGAAAGGTCAATTCACCTCGGCAGGAGACGCAAACACACTCAAGCCCAACTAAGAGCCTCCTTACTTGTATCAGTGGGCAAGGAAACTTCACAAGGAGTGCTACAGGAGAAAATAGTCTTGGCACTTCATGTGGACCTGGTGGGTGGAGAAGAATACAATAAGAAATTCCCACGTACTATATTCTCTCAAGCTTTACTAGTCTCCACCAATGAGATTGTCCACCGATATTGGAGAAACTTCTCCTCCTTCTTTCCCGCTTGCCCACTTCGGCAAGACAATCGGTGGCTCTTGTTTTGTCTTATTGCTTGAATGTGCAATGTAGTTACCCACCGGGCCAGCATGTAAGGAGGCACTAAGTTAGTGCAGCACAACGTTAAAGTGGTCATACCTACAAGGAGGGGAATTTACTTTTAAGGATATCATTGGAACTTTCTAATTGCCACCCATGATAAAATTTGTAAATTTGGAACCAAAGGCCCCAAATTCTGTTGAAGAAATGAAGACYTGCAAAATCAAACAATTCAAAAAAAAGGGCAATTTTTTACATTTACATTTACATTTAGAGTAAATTCATGATAGACTTCAAATGACCATTTTAACATCTTGCAGATTAGACACAACGATTCATCCATGCAGCTGTGGCCCATAGTTGCCACTGGGACAAATTGATGCAAATACGCAGATAAATTAACATAAAAAACCGACCGCTTAGACTTGCTAAATAATGCTTTTCTTGTTTCATAGCTGTCAAATGTTGTAACATTTAACCCTTAAAGTACTTACTAGCGCCCTTGGAAATCATCAATTTTGATACCGTGGGAATCACTAGTTTAAAAAAATCCAAAAGTATTCATTGGAAGTCAAATTACTATAGAAGATCCACCCCTAATTCAGTGGATGAATAGTTGCAATTCTGTGCTATATAGTTTGATTCTCTGTCATTCATTGGATGCAAAACATCCACTGCATCGTTCAAGGGTTAAAGTATGAGTTAATCTCTGTGGAAATGGAAATCATCCTTTGCGGGGTACTATGTGAATCATTTTCCTAAAAAACCAAGATTGAGCACTCATTGGAGGTCAAACTATTGCGCAAGACATTCCCAATTGACACAAAACTCAAAGATTCTTAGTCATCCATTGGACAACAAATGTCCACTACATTTTTCAAGGATTAATAACTTATGGCTTTTTGGCTTGCTTGGATTAGTTAGACATTCAAACAAAATTAGTTTCTTGATGTTGACAAGGAGCTAATATAGTAGGCTAGGGTAGTCACACCTTCTTCATTGCCCGGAACTTGTCCAAAAAATGAGAAAAAAGAGTAGCCAATGGGGAGCGTGAGTTCATGAAGGTGTGATACCCCTTTCTCGTGCATAGAGAACCAATCATGCAAAAGCAACAACGGCAACAATAGCGTAGGGCCACAAGCTAACAAGAAGAAGGAAGAGGGTGAAAAGCGTGCAACAAATGAATTATATACTTGTTTTGCGAAAGCTTCATCACATATATTATTCACCTCCATAGGAGAATAACGGACGTTGCAAAGGCTTAGCAAAACACGAATATTTTGTTGTGGAGAGGGTTTGATTAACTAATGAGGAGCTCCCACATTGCAATTCTCCAAAAAAGTTTGGGGCAGTGAAGAAGGTGTGACTACTTCTAATATACGCATCAATTCCCCTAGTCTATAAAACATTCCTCCATTCAATCCATGAAGCATTTGAATTGGCTCTCCCTTTGCACAAGGTTTTAATTTCCAAAGTGCTCTTTGATACAAATGTTGACCTCTTTGACCTTAGAAGAACAATGGCCTATAAGACCAAGGTAGGTACTTCAAAATGAGTTATATTGAGTTTACTTCAAATCAACGCATCCAAAGTCCACAACTAAACAAGACATAAAAATGTCAATTCTGTTCAATTGATAGTATTCCATCAAATTGGCAAACATGAAAGGAAGGAAATCATTTAGGGAGCCAAGAGGAGGACGGGGGTGGAAATCCTAGCTTAGAGGTGCACACTCACTACTATAGTACTATTGCATATTAACTTGCACTAACATAGACTTGTTGCAATGCAACATTGAAATCATGAGAATGTGAACTAGATAGCCTATTAGTCCTACAAAACCAAATGAAAAACATTCTGGATGAAAACATGATCATATTTGTGACAACGGGTAGTGACACTGCATACTCAATTAACTAGCATATCGATCGCTACAACATACTCATGTAGATGCTCTCAAAATGCCACATGGAATACTACCAATTTGAATGGAATTGACGCTTGACATAGTCCCTACTATTAACAAGTTTTTGCTCGAAGATCTTATACATCATGCAAACCTGCTTGTAAATTCAAGTCTCCAATAGCAGCAGACACAGTCTAAGAATTTGAAGGCCAGCGTGAACTTGAGCTTCTGATCGAAAGGCGCTTCCCAATACAAGTTATTTTTTATGTCAATGATAGAGCTCCATTTTTATTCAATCAAGTATAACCTCCATCAACCTAATGAAGAAGTTGAAGTATGTTGGTACTATTACAACTACCCCCCTTGTTTTTCATTCCAGAGATCTCGACATGTGTTGCTTTTCACTCAAAATGATCTAATTAATGTTAGTAGCCAAGCCAGCCCCACGGTTTAACCTTTGTKACTTTTTTTCACTCCCCCCATGTTTTATCGCTATTTCAGGGAATGAGAAGTGATGGGATTTGCAGGAGTGTACATTTAGGTTGAATGTTGATTTCTCAAGCAAGACATCATGCAGACAACATACTTATTCTATTTGGAGATTGATGCATTGCAATTTACAACAAATTATCAATAGCATGTTCACTACTGCAAACCTTGTCGCTTTTGGTTCCCTGAAATAGTGACAAAACATGAAAAAAGTCACAAAGAACAAAATGTGGGGCCGACTTGTCTACTAACATTAATCACATCATTTTGACTGAGAAGCAACACAAGTCCAGATCTCTGGAATGAAAAACGACATGGTTTGCTCTAGTGGTTTACAATTCATCTACAACTTACATTGTGCATTGCTAAAAGCGAGGATTTTCTTCCCCTCCCGAACCTCCTGGCTCTCTATTTCGTGTCATTTGCTTCTTCCATTAGGAGAAATATGGCTATATGAGGTCTCCAAAAGGCTGTCAAAACGAATCAGCAGAAGGGCCCTCTAACATTACAGATTTTTAAAAAAATAAAATATTTTTAAATATTTTTAAAAAAATTGCATAAAAAATAAATAAAAATAAAAATAAAAAATAAAAAAATATTTTTTTATTGAGAATCTGACATGGCACTAATAGTGCCACGTAGGATTTCAAAAAAAAATTCATAATAGCACCGCGGCCTTTTTGAACTTGCAGCCTTTTGGAGAGTTCATACTTCTCCTAATGTGTGGAGGGTTTGCCAAGCCATTTTCATTAATGGAATTGCGGTAGTTGAAGTTATCTGCTTGTATTAATGTATATCTGACTCCTAGTCCATCATCAATTCACTGATTGATTATTTTTCTTAGATAATACATATCACAATTGCAATGACATCATCTACACATACTGAAAATAATCTCTTTCATATGCACCAAAAACTATTAATATGTAGTTACAGACAAATCCACTTAAATATACCCAATCACTGCACACACAAAATCCAAATCCTTCTCCACATAAATATAGAGACTTGCATATTTTGAAATTTGTCATAATTGCTAAATCTCATGTTAAGATTCACCTTCAAAAAAGGGATTGCAAAAAGATTTTTTTCTACAAATTTTATTGCAATTTAAAGGCAATGGAGTTGAAATCTAGTTAAAAATTCTTTGCATCCCTTCACCACACAGTGTGTGATTGTTGTGCGGTGATACAAGATTTGATTCCCATCACAATTGAATTGATAGTAGTGGGGTTATTGAAAGGGTTTGTTGTGTGGTTTTTAAAACTATGTAGTAAATGGCTAGTTTACTTTAGTTGRTGATCCAAGTCTACGTACAAATTGTTTTGCACTATCCTCCCAACACTTCTTCTAACAAAACACCAACTGTAGTATGAAGATCCTTCCAACAATAGTTTCTGTTGAATCAACTAACAACATATACTAGGAGAACGGGAGGGTGTTACTGGGGAGGGTATAAGATTTTAGTATGTAACTATATCCCCCAAACTTCCTAGAAATAGAAAGTTTTGGGGGGTATAGTTACATACTGAAATTAAATACCCTCCACGGTATCACCCTCCCGGTCTCCCAGTGATAGTTACATGATACAGATTTCAAAGCTGCAACAAGAGAAGGTCTGGAGCAATTGCAACAAGAGAAGGAGAGTTTGAAAAGCAGGTTGGAACAAGTGGCCCAAGCTCAAGTTGCAACCTAGACTGGAGCTCGTTATGATGGACATTCAACAATTGGAAGGGATCCAGGGATATATTTTGGTTTCTTCGAGAAGTAAAATGAAGCCACGTAAGGTAGGCACACCCAAAAAGTGCCACTAATTGGTATTGTGCCTAGTTACTGTTATTAGGTTATTCAAATTTTCATATATTCTTCTTGGCAAGTGAAATCACATTTCAATGCACCAAAAAAAGCAGCATTTGGATATAATATGCAAAAGTTATGAAATGTCAAAGTTTGTTTCTGAGAGCGCCATCTACATTATGTGTGCATGACTGATTTTCGAAATGTACACAAACTACAGATGGCGCTTTAAAGTCAGGTGCACTTTTGGGTGTATCCACCTTATTTTCTACCAGGAAGGCCCTTCTGGGCATCAATATATTTTCTGTGCATACATCCACATACAAGATCCATTTCCTTGCTGAAAACTTGGGCAAGGGTTTAATTTGGGCTCTAAATCATGCTCTCGATTATGCTCAGAACGTACCCCTTGGTACAGCTCTCACTGACTAGGTGAACCTTTGTGCTTTTTGTTTATTGAAAAAGTGCCAAGATGGCGATCACTTAAGATTTGGTGATTGAAGCATTTTATCTCTTCATACATCCATCTTTTGGACCAAAAAATACTTTTGAATCAAATTCATACACTTTTATCATCCAAATTTGGCAATTCCATCCATATTTTTAATCCCTACAAAAAAATGAGGGTATAAATGACTTGTCCACAATGATTATAGGAGTCATTTCTTATCCACAATGATTGGAAAACAATCATTTTGCAGTTATTGTTGACTTACAGTCATTGTGGACAAGTCATAGTGGACACTTGTTTTTTTGTAGTGAACAGTGGAAATGAAAAAATTTGGTGAAAAAATATTACTTTTATCTAGCGCAAAGTAGYCATTTCTTTTGAAATGGTGCAATCTGGCACTATGGTGCCGGAAAAAAGTTCAGAGTCTRACTTGTGGTACGGTAAACTAGGGTCTCCAAAGAGCTGAGCAAATCCTTGGTACTGCATTCGGTAGAAGACAAAGCTTGATTGTTGTCCCAAAAGATTTGGCAACCTAAGATTATAAAAAGCTCAACAAGCATTCTATCAAGACCAGAAAAAGACTTAGAAGAATCATAAGCATCTCCTACAATAGCACCATCAAGTGAAATCACTAGAAAACTTGGAGATAATGGAGTTGTAGACACAATAACAAGCTCATGTGCAATAATATTAGAAGGTATCAACAATCACTTTATTGTRACCCGTTGGCAAAATAGTTCAATCTAGATTCTTGGCTAAAAAATAGAACATCCAAAATTACATGAGAACCTAGCGTCGATTTTAGGTGCACTTTATATCAATACTTTGCAAAATCTATAGGAATTTTAATTCGGAGTCCAATGAATGCATTTTACAAGGTTTAGATTCTCTTTCAACTACCAACAAGACCCAAAAAAAGCTTTTACAAGTTAAGAATAGAAACCATGCTCAAACCTCTATTCAAATGCATTTACTAGTGAATACCATATTATGTTAATATGGTACATGCCAAATTTCAAAAATAAGTGAGGAGTTTAACAAAAGATTCTCAAATCTCCAAACTTTTCTTGGTAGCATAATTTTTACCCAAGCATCATACTCATTGGAATTTTTTCCCTCTTTCTTCAAGGTATTTAGTGTATGCACATTGTGTTAAAGCTACCCATTTAGATTATGAAATGAAATAAACTTGATAGACTTGAGTCTTCTTATTTTTTTTGTTTGGTCTTTGGATGAAAAACTAAGAACAAAGCAAAAATTGGACTTTATGTTTGAATTTTTGATTGCAAAGTTGTATTCAAATGAAGAAAAAAAATGATTGGTTAGAAACATTCAACATTGTGAAAAAGTTGTATTTGCAATTATGATCAAGATATTTCATTGGGCTTTTAAGATTGCTACAACTATGAACTAGTAATTGACATTTTATCCTATCTAAATTAATTTCATTAAGCCCCGGGTATGCAACTCCCATATTATATGGCCTTGATTATAATTGCTTATAATGTGTTTTAATCCAATCTTAAGGAATATAATTTGTTTTAATGTAGAATAATCTTGTAGCCCTTTTAACAAGGAATCCAAAAACGTACTTATGTACATGAAACAAATATTTCTTAAGACAATAATAGAATTTAAAACCTAATTATATGAGTTTTTTTTAATACATGTATCATAGGCCAAGCTAGGCAACTTTTGGGGCTATAATTTTAACAAGAGGGAAATTTTTTGTACGCATTTTTAGAAACTATGCAATAGTGTTTCAATTCTTCAAATATATTGTGATTTTTTTTTTCTAAAATGTATGAAATTTAGCATTTTCTACATTTAATTTTCTTTTAATTTGGTCTTCACCTAGCTTTTTGGCCATTTTGATTTGATATAATTTTAACAAAAGCCGTCCTCTAAGCTGTTTTAATGCCGATGACCCTTGTATATAATACAAGAGTTGCGTACCCGGGCAATAAGCAAACCACATGTTGAGCACAAAATGTTTGCAAGATGTTGACTATTTAAGAAAAACTGGAATACAAACTAATACAAGCACCTAATCTACTTGTTATAGCTCCCATGTTTGATGTTCATCCTCTATAATTTTTAAAAGAATAGATGTCACTTTAAAGGGAATGAAAACAAAACACTTTAAGAATATATGGCAAAGTTCCTGCRTTCTCCGCAATCTAGAARCTTGCAATCTTCTAAACTCTRAAATCTCATCTAGTGCAAATTCACACTCAATGAAGGTTGTTATTTGTACACGCAATCACCAAACCATGTGTAAATAGTTTTTAAATAAAATAACAAGTGTGATAAAATAGTCTCATTCAATTGTGCCATTTTTCTAATTTTACTTTTTATATTTGACCTTGAATGGCTAGCCACCTTCATTCAAAAACGCCAAAAGGTTTGAAAAGCAATTCAAGAGGCCTCTAATGGTTATAAATAGTTCGTTGAGGCATATAATGGAAGTTGAAGCATTTTGAGATTTTCAGGTGTGTGTCTAAAGGACATAGCATAAGCATGTTCTCCRTGCTTTAAGCTTTGAAATTTCATAGAATATTGTGTAAGATTTAAAAAAATTTACAAGGTGATTTTATGAAACACTTGTATTGATTTGGTGTTGCACATTGCACATGTACAAGAGCATACATTATGCCTTCTACCATAACTTTTGAAATGTAGAGTCAATAAATTTGAGGTTTTAAAAGAAAATGGATGATATCTTTTGCATTGCATTTTTATGTTTTGAATTTAAAATAAGAAACCTTTATTTAATGGTTAATTTTGCTAAATTGTCACAATCAAATTTTCATGGTTTTTTGAACTCTCAAGCTCCCAAAATTAATGATCCAAGTTGCTTGAGATTTGAAGGATTTGTTTCCACTTTGTGCAAAGGACACCTAAAAAGAGTATATATGGTCCCTCTAGTTATGTGCCATTTTATCCATTTTCTTGAGATTTTTCACTGTCTTAATTCTCCTACTTAGAAAATAATTTTGGTCTTAATCTTCCTAGGATGTGATCTCCTTGAAGGATTGAATATTGAAATTATTTTATTTWATTTWATTTWAAAAAAATGGAATTCTAAATTTAGAAGATTCCTAAAAAAGTCAACAATAATATGATATGTCAAAAAAGTCCTCATCAAAATGTGCCTCTATTTGTATAAAAAAAAATTTAACTTTGAAAAATAAATAATACATGAAGTCTCCAAATTCAATTGTAGTTACATGGTGTTAGGTACAAAAGGAATGTAGACAACAATGGATTAGTGTAAAATTTATTGTCAAAAAACTTACAATGTTATTTTTGTTAAATTTTGATTTTTTGTTTAAAAATCATTTTTTTGKTACCAAATGATGGATGATAATCATCAAAAAGTAGACAAAACCATCAAAAATGAAAGAATCAGGTACTAATATGTAGGTAAAATGATTACTATCCAAAATGGCTACAAGATGTATTTTATTATTGCCTCTTGAAATAAATTTAACCACTAAATGCTCAAACTAGAGATAATAAGTTTTTTAAAAAAAATAAATATTAAATGATTGAAAAATCTTCCAACATTGATTTATATGTCATTTATATATGTCATAAAAACACTTCTATGTCATTGATTCATCTAAAAAATCTTTCGTTCCATTGATTTATATTATGAATATTAATTGGATGAAGTGAAGCTGGTAGATAGTTGAGTTTTACAGTAAGCTTAGGCCCGGTTTACATTAGGCCTTAGGCCGGATGGAAGGCTGGTCGGATTTGCCTTCAATTCGGCCCTCAATTCGGCCCTAGTTTTTCCATACGGCCCCAGTTAATGTAAAGCCCTTGGGCTGAATTCTAAGGCCCAATTTCCAATGCATATGCTATTGGATTTTTTCAGTGCTCAATTAAATAAATATAAAAACACACATGTTTACCTTTCTCTTCTTTTCTTTTCATTTTGAAAAAAAACTTTCATTTGAGTAACTTTCTTGTTTCTTATTTACTCCTTTTATTATTAAAAAARAAGTTTGATCATTTTTTTAAACTTTTCTTTTCTATTCTTATTTTTTCTATTTCAAAATTGGAATTAGTAAAAGCACACATCATCTCAAAAATGTCCTGTGGCATAACTTCAACAATGACATCAATTTGGAGATTTGAATTTGTACAATGTTAGTAGCACAATAAGCAATGTACCAAAAATTTAATTCATATGCATGTACCAAATGAACATCTCATGTTAAGAACAATTGTATGTAAAATTGTGCACAACAGAGCAGAAATAAACATTATATTCTTTGCATGTTAGTTATGTCTTCAATAGAATAAAGTCATTCAACTTATTATTAAAAAAAGTTTGGTTGATGTGCTAAATTAACTGAAAAAATTAATTGAAAAGCTAATTTACTAAAAAGAATTAATTGAGGAGCTAAATTAAATGAAAAAATTGATCAACTGAGAAACTAAAATTTGCTTTGGTAATTAAAAGGTCCTTAATTCTATACCAATAAAAATATATATGGTAGACTATAAGGTTGTTATATGACGTTTTACTAATAACATTAATATCTAATAAAAGTAGTTTTTAATTATGATAATTATGATAATTTAATTTTTAATTTAATTTATAAAACTAAAATAATTTAAATTATAACATCTCATGCTGAGACCAAGTTAACATCTCACATTGAGACCAAATGTTGAGACCTTTGTTGCTGGGTGTTTAACTGAACCAATTCTAATGTGTAGTCAATAGATTTATGATTTATTTATTACACTCATGACTCATCTTGTGTGCAATCCAGATAGGAGGAAGTTGTTGAGCTTACATATAATAATTACTAAGCATGTAAAAGATAAAAATAAAAAAAACTTTGCGTGGTGGAGATTTCTTCAATCCAACGGAGGAGCTCAATCCGGCCCTAGATGGGAGTTCCGGCCACCAAAATCCTCGGCCCGATTGCTCCCTTGGGGCCGGATGGTTTGGCGCCAAAACCATGCCACCTAATGCAACACGTAGGGTGAGTTGTAGTTCCGGCCGGCCTGAAGTATAAAGCCCTTGGGCCGGATTTGGAAAAATTGAGTGATCCTATTGGTTCAAACTTGGAGAGTTCTGGCTGGCCTTCAATCCGGCCCCAAATGTAAACCGGGCCTTAGGGGTTAAAATACTTTATGAGAACAGTACATCGGGATCTGGTACCCGGGAATGAGTACCCGGACCTACCCAGAGTCCCATTTACCCGGGGAGACCACGGTATCATCACTACTCGATAAGCATAAATTTAGACGAAGGGAGGAGGATGGAGCGTCAGGACGGAGACTGGCGCTCACCGGCCATTTCGACTGCCCCGCTCTGCCAGCACGCGTCTTCTCCGTCTCTGTTTGGTGCAGCCTCATAGCCACCGACAAGTGTCACCGATCGCCCCTTCCCCGGAACAATTTCTATATCACAGTGCTGGCTATGGCTTGGTGGGAGCCTTGTCAGAAGCGAGTCTCTTGCCGACCAGGTCCTCGCGGCTGATAGTTTATCAGTACTGTAATGACGCCGTCGCTGTTATCAATAGATCAGCATCTGTGGAGTAAGTTAGGACTTGTTGCCTTCATCGTCAACTTCCGACTTATTTTGCACTCAGGGTTTGCAGCGAGTTTGGACTGATTGCTTGACGGAAGAATTTCGAATGAGAGTACGTAAGCGGCACGCAAGAGTGAAGTTCGTGGAGACGCGACCKATCTGAGCTGATTGTTCAATTAATTCTTGGTATGTCAAGACTGTTGTCGGGATTCTGAACTCCGCAGATTGATTTCCAGCTATGGCTGTTTTCTTGAAATTGTGCTTTTTTATGTTTTGATTGCGATGCGGGCTAGAAGTTTGGTGCAGTATTTTATTTGAGTGTTATTAATGTCAGCATATGTGGAATAGTACGTGTTGGCTCCATCACCTTCCGACTTATTTAGCACTCGGGGCTTGCAACAGACATTACATCAAGGTTAAGCGAGTTAGGACTTGCTGCTTGGCTAAAGAATTTCAAATGAGAGTTTACGGCACGCATGAGTGAAGTTCGTGGAGACGCGACCGATTTGAGCTGATTGTTTCATTAGTTCTTTGTATGGCAAGAATTTTGCCGGGATTCTGAAGTCTGCAAATTGATTTACAGGTATGGCTATTCTCTTGAAATAGTTTTGATTGCGAAAATTTTGGTTCATTGCTTGATTTCAGGGCTTGGTGAGRGGTGCGGTGCATGCGAGTTTCATTTGTTTTCGATTCAACTGATTAGGTGATTTCGAAACTGTAAATTATCAGTTAAATTGATATAGTAGGTCTGAACAGAATTGTTTAGAGTTAGAGAACTTWTTTAGTTTTATCGAGGTTTGGGCGAGAGATTGATAACTGTGATTKCTGTGACGTGATATTGATATGCTTGGAGCTCGGTTAAGTTTGCATTCGTTTTGGGAGGTGCGATTTAGGGTTTAGCCAMGGTCTTCACGCATTTTTGAGTGGAAACATTCTCTTGAAATCTCACTGTGCACTCGTGAATGTGACTAGGTTGTGGGATTGCCAGTTCGTTCTATCGTGCTCAACGTCTGATGCCTAGCCAATTCGCCGGAATGGATCCAATAGCAGAGGGATCTCATGAAAAAAGTGTAGGGAGTAGCAGCACTCAGCCTTCGACGCAAACCGTTCTTTTGAATGAACAGGTGGAGCAGTTGAGGCGAGAAATTGAGCTTTTGAAAGCAACGAAAACGAGAACGCATGTGGCGCCGGAGGAATCGCCTCGAACCTTACAAGTTCGGGAGCAGATTGAGCAGCTTAGGCTGGAGAATGAGAGGCTGATGGCCAGCAGGTTGGCGGCACCGGGGTCGGCTTTGTCGCCTCGCCCGTACCAAGATGTAAATCGTAGCATACATGAAGCCGGAGCTGAGAAAAGAAGTGTTCATGTTCCGTCGCGCACTTCTCAAGGCGACACACCCGCTGCGAGAACCGACTACCACGAAGTTCCTGCTTATTCTAAGGGCATTCCTGCTCAGGTTATTGAAGCTGGGAGAGAGGCAAACATCAGCAAGTATATAATTGAGACTCCATTTGCCACGAAAGACGTCGCGTCTTTACACACTTCGCGGACGCAGAGCCTCCCAAAGCCAGCTGCGCCACCAGGTGCATCGACTCGGAGCCTTGCACCTTCCCGAAGTATTCAAGTTGTTAAAGACGCAGGTAGTCCGAGGATGGAGGATGGAACTCTGCCTGGTAGCCATGTGACACCATCTTCACCAGAAGTGCCATCTCCTCGAACTGTTCAAGATTCGGGTGCGAAGAGTCAAGCCATGTCTCCTCAAACTCTGCAGGCTCTTGGAACGTTACATGTGCTCAAGCAAGAGAAAGAAAAGCTCATTGCTACTAAGACTGCTCCGCTATCACCACCGGCCAAGGCCCCTACCCAGATGGCTGACGAGGCAGTTGTGCTGTCCTCGAGCACCCGTGCGCAGATAAACAACAACCCCGAGGTCTCAGCTGCACCGGATATGTCCGTGCGCACACTTCAGGCATTGGACGAGGTTGCTAAGGTAAAGAGAGAGATTGAAATGCTAAAAGCCAGCAAAGTAGCCAGCAAAGTGGCCAGCAAAGTGGAGGTTCCTGCCATGTCTGAACGAACTCGTCAGGTATTGGACCAGCTTGAGAAGGTGAAAAGAGAGAATGCGATGCTCAAGTCGACCAAAGCTAAGGAAATGGAAAGTGCACAGCGGCGCTTAGCCTATTTTGAGCAAAATCATGCTGCTGTTTCCAAAGTGCGCACTCTAGAGATCAAGAAAATGATTCTTACCAGTCAGCAGTTGGATTTGGCGTTTCTGGTTGATGCAACAGGCAGTATGCAGGTAATGTCTTGTGTTTACCTTTTGATGATCAGCTCGGGAGTTGAGAGATTTGTGTTATACACCCGCCTCATAGAAACTCTGACATTGCACTCGCAAAGAGTTGAAGTCTATTGTAATTGGTCTGCGTCGATTACAGATTACTGTAATGCAACGATATTACTGAAATGTAGTCATACATATCTGAGCTGGAGTTTGTTTTGCAGTCGAGCATTGATATGATCAAGACCACTGTGGCCACTATGGCAGCGGGAATAACGGAGTCATATCCAGAATGCAAGTTGCGTGTGGCCTTTGTACCTTATAGGGACTATGAGGACGCTGAGCAGGACGATAGAGAAATATGCGATTTTACCACCAGCTTTTCTGGCCCAGGCAGCGTTTTTAACAAGGCATTGTCGCGGGTGGAAGCGTATGGAGGTGGAGATGATGCAGAGGACGTCTTCTCTGGCATCGCTCGTGTAGCTCAATTGAGCTGGAATGCCACAAACCGTCTCCTATTTCATATTGCTGATGCTCCATGTCATGGTAGTCGKTTTCATGACGGAGTTGGTGATTATTATCTCACTGGAGATAAAGATGGCCGAACTGTTGAAGCTCAGCTGCAAATCCTGTCTGAAGTTTGCCACATTTCGACCTATTTTTTCTGCCACTTGAACAGAAGTACCAACAAAATGATTCGAGTATTCAGGGAAGCAGCTGGAAGCTCGTTAACAATTCTAGAGGAGCAATTTGAGAACATCAGTAATATTCCACACAAGGTGATAACCTTGTGTCGTGGTACCATCCAAAAAACTTTGAGTGTTGTTGCTAATCTTCCACAGCCTGCTGACGTAAAGTTTGTGCATGAAGCCGTGATGAAAGACTTGCCATCCTGGTCTCAGGTTCCAGTCCAGAATGGAACTCACTTCAGATGCAAGTAAGTTTCTTGCTTGTTTTTCGGCTTGACTTTTKGGGAAGCCCATGGATCTTGCCTATAATGTTCAAAGTCATTCGTAGCGTTAGTAATGAGTATGCTAGTGCGTATGCTGTAAACCAGTCTTTTAACACTGACAAAAATGTCTTCAGATTTGATATTCTCTTTCTGCTTATGAAGTAAACGTTTGAGTCACGGTCTCGGTAATAATTTTCAACCGAATAATGCAGGTGGTATCGGGCTCTAGATGATATGCTCAGCAGAATCAGCAATAAGATGACACTAGACGAGGAAGTCATGGACCACATTCAAGTTCAGATTGCAAAACACCCTTTCAGCGACGAAGGGGCAGTAAGATGGCCTTATCATGCGTTAATTACCCATACAGATCAGCCTTCCCAGTGAGTCGCCCACTGCCCAATTTTCAATGTTAGCTTTTCTTTCATTCTTGGTTTTGGCAATCTTAACATGTTTGATTATGCCTTAGTTTATTAGTTGAGAATTGGATGCTGAAAGGTGCGTTCTGAACAGATCTATGGTAGTCAAAAGATTTAAAACACCTCTAGGGAAAGACGTCCGGGAAGTCCACAAGCGGGAACGATATTGGGCTCAAATGGAAGTGCAATCAGTATCGGCACATATGGCCAATGAATTCAACAAAAAGTAAGATACATYTTAAGGAGATCACTCAGACTCCTCTTTTGTTCAACTAAGCTGTCAATTGTGTTTTCAGGAGCTGGTTAGTTGAGACACTGTTGATCTATGRCATTGCATTAGWGTTTACAGCCTGAGTGTGGGATGTCAAATATCTGCACAGCTAGCCATTCTTTAATTCCGTTTTTCAATTCCGTTTTTCAGTGAATAAGTTTTCCTGTAGTAACCGAAAAACGTGACCTTTTCCCGCAGGACATCAAACATGAAGAATGTCAAGAGGGTCGAGTTCACTGAAGTAACAACGTTAGAAGTTGGCACAGGACCAAACGTGAAGTTCTACAACATGGAAACTCTACTTGAGGGAGAGTGGCTGCGATATTCCAACAATGGTGGTTATGTCAATACAATGGATTACGCAGCCGTTTTGCAAGCATTCACGCATTGGACCCAYGAGCGTTCCAGAGGTTTACTWATGGTCACAGATTTGCAAGGTGTCCGAGTTTTGAACCCTGATGGCGAAAATGTGTTTTGCCTCTGCGATCCTGCGATTCACTGCACCGATGTTCTGCGGTTCACTCGTACTAATCTTGGTTTGGAAGGTTTTAAGCTTTTCTTTGACACACACAAGTGCAATGATGTTTGTGAGAAATTAGGATTGGCAGTGGGAACAGCAGGTCGCACCCTGTCAGGTACCAAGGTAGGTACCTATTGGTGAGATTGTAGGGGTTGAAGGTTGAGGAAACCTCTGCTATAGTAGCAATAATYAATACGTTTTTTGGTTGGATCAATGAGGAGCATGTACTGTACAGTGGATAGTTTTACCATTTTCGATGTGACCCTTCCTCTTTCAGCATTTTGTCAAGATTTTGCATAAACTGAAAGTTGGTATCCCGGTTTGATGTAGATACTTGATTTCGTTAATGACGGACTGCAAGTCTCTAGGAAAGACTTGCGTCAATCAATGGCCTTTCAGATTCTCTTTGTACCATGTAAGTTGTCTTGTCTCGTGAATGGGGGCCCAGTGAACGCTAGGGCCGAGTTCTTAGAGCCTAAAGAAAAGTCARACACTGATTTTGCTCTACATATCACAAAAGACTGCCATTCGATTGACAGAGCTTTTATCTGTTACAATAGCAGGTGCGAGATATATGCAATCCAGAACACTGTTGAGGGCCCAAGAATATAAGCTGTWAGCAAGGACCCATCCTGTGTGTCAGAAGGTTAAAGCACTCRTTTTTGTAAAGAATATTCCTAAATAYATGGCTCTCATCAATTTGAGTGGGACCATATACAACTGCKGAACAAATGTTATTGTTATTGTTAYGYTCTGTGGACGTGGGTATCAAGAAACGATTGTGCTAAATTGCTGAATCTAATATTCACATCTCCCACACTAGCGTACTTGTTCATGCACTCCACGACTTCGGGTTTCAAAATGTCTGCAAGGACGTTGTCAAGTCAACACAATCAGTGACAAATGTATGAGACCTAGTGGTCACAATGTACAGAACTAGTTTCACTTTTAAGAAAAACTCAACTCGTGTTACTGCATGTTTAAATACCTTTCTTGGTTGCAGGGGTGCAGAGGTAATATAACGTTGCAATGGCCGATAGAACCTGAATAAGCCAACCCGAGCTATTAATTGTCTCTAAAGCGGTGAAGCTGAAAAGGAACATCCCCTAACCCAGATTATGCACACTACAGTAGGAATATTCTATTGCAGATTGGCTGCAGATAGAAGACTGTTGGAGTGAGAAGCAAATCCTTCTAATTGAATTAGAATATTTTGAAGAAATTAATGAGAACAGCCGAAGAAAGATTCTTAAGTTCTTACCGTGTTTTCAACGGGGCTTGATAAAGACTGAATAATCAGAGGTATTCCACCGTTCTCCACCACAATAGCAGCATTTGTAGAATCTACAAAAGACATCTGTAATATGTAAACCGTGAAAACACCATGAACTTGTGATAAGGTACTATTTACAGCTTAAACTGAATTCAACAGCAAACAGTCGAGAAATCGCTGCAAAAAATTGGAACAAGTATGCAACCAAAAAGAAACATGGCACCTCACCAGGAACACAGTTGCAAATTCCCCCTAAAGCATATTCRACCAGCTTCTCATTAGACTCCGTCAAGCAGTCCAAGAACAAGTCCAGAACATTGAGCTGTAAAGAAACMAGAGTCACGAATATCATCAGGGATAGATACACGTTGCAAGTGTGCAAGGTAGAGCTTTGTTGATAGACATACAAAAATTGCTTCCATAAAAAAACCAGAGGCAAAATAGATGGCAAAGCAGTCTAGGTTCCTCCTACACCTTGAAACAAAAGATGTTGACACAGGAATACATACCGAGCGGAGATATTCGAAGTTAAAAGGATCATATGCAAAGTTGGCCAGATGCGCTACCACTTGCTCTTTCGCTTCTGTAGTCAACSAAAGAATGCACTAAGATCGGCGGTGATCGCAAAATCGAAAGCTCTTGTCGACCTAATGCTCCATTGTAACACTAACCGTATGAAATTTCTTGGCAACAATAATTCATTACGCAAGTCTAAGCATACCACGATTCATGCAAGGCCACATCAAGTTGTACCTTCACGAACAGTTTGTTGAAACTCCGTTACAAGGTCCTGCATGTAGCCAGTATCGTGCCCGGTCAGCATTTGGTTGTGCTTAGGAGAGAACAATCACCGAAACCCTAAAAAAAGACGACAGAAAAATCGACCCGAATTACAATAAAACGTTCCCTGATTTCAAGTTCAGTAACAATTTGAACGTTTTTGTGCCGTTTTTTCAATCTTCGCATGTATACGATCAGCCTAAGAACAGATTTGTAAAAACAGAATTGAAAAAAAATCTTCGACCATTGAACACGCATTTCAAAAACGGAACAAATCGGGAAATTCTGTATATCGGTAGCCCTGAAAGTTGGTACTCAGAAGCAGAGGCAAGACGAAAATTGAGAGTTGTGAGCAGTGCCTGCAGGTATTGGTCGCGGGAGGTGCCATACTTGCCAGTGCGCTCCTTTTGACGAACCGCATTACTGAACATGATGTCCTCCTTCACTCTGCTCCACTCTAGGGCTTCTCTAGCAAGCGACTCGGCGAAGTCTTCGAGATAGGTAATGGTTGTGAGGGCTGGGCGCTTCTCGTCTCTAAACCCTAAACCCTAAGTCCTTCTCAAAAATGAGGAGACGCCTGTGCCCGGGGTTGCCCGTTGCCCTGGAAGGTCCACAACTATTGACCACAGCATCAAATTCAAAACATCCTTGGAGTGAATAAAAAGACCACACCTGATAAGAACCTCTCCCCAGTTACCAGTAAATGCTCCGTCTACATACTCCTCCGTGCTGGCTATCTGCAAATCACGATGAAAATTCCCAAAGCGAGACCTTCCACATTCATAATCACATTCAATTTCAACTGCCAGACGGAGAGGAATTTGAAATTGAGTACTCACCTGAAGGTTCATGGACGAGTCAATCGACACCAGGTAACCTATTCCCACCAAAGTAACCAAACCATCCGAGGTTTCGCGATGGCGTTTGGATGTCAAAATCCGCCGTTATAATACCCCTACCCAACAAACATTTGCTTATTGGTGTTGTATGCTATGGGCACATATCCGCAGTTGTAGATACCGTTCTTGTTTCCTTCTCCTGTACAACTTGGTTTATATGTCATTGGTTTTGATTGAGGGTACTCTTTTTGCAACAGCACCAAGAGCTTCCGCAATAAATTTTCACTTCAAAAAGATACGGCATCGACTACCCGGCATGTATCATGCTCAAGGATGAACCCTAAATTGTGGGCGATGAAGGTTTAGCAAAGAGAAGCTTAGTCCACCAGCGCAGAAGCAAAGCGTCTTGCAGTGACAGTGGTTGTCGGCAGAAGCAAAAGCACAAGGCAACCAACTAAAGGTAAACCAGTATGATACAAGAGACCAAATCGGGGACTAACAAGTGGCAAATTGCAAGTATCTCTCCCCGTATAAATATCTGTTACGTTTGTAGAATTCTTCAATTCTTTTGGTTGTTTATTATATAAAAGTCTCTAAGTGACAATTATAGAATGCTACTATTCCTAAATATCTATGTGTCACAATTGTACAGTACTATTACATAAGAAATGAATTCTTAACCCTTAACCCGTGAGCGCCCACCTCATGTTCACTAAAATCAAGACCCTTCTCAATTCATTTTAATCAAACTATCATCTAAATAAGATACACATAAAGTGATTGTACCGATTTGTAGTGGAGACAAGTCTAGAGATAGAGAGAAAAGGACATGTCCTTTGACTGTACCATTGAAAAGATTATAATAGTCAAACAAGGAAATCTTTTTGTTTGGAAAGGCCATATTTGAGGTGCTTGGACACTCAAGGGTTAAAAGACATACCTATCACCACGGGGAAGCAATATGTAGTGCTTGACCGAGGAAAAAAACATTGTTCATGCACATGTTTAGCTTTGGAGAAATTGTACAAACTAATACTTGATGCTACCAGTTCCAAAATTGTGAGAAGGGCGGACACTTATATGTAAAGTCTCAATTCTAATTAAATAAAGAAGAACACTCCATCTTAGTCATATTTGGATTCTAACTTGTGTTAAAGTGACCAAGAAAAGCAAGTTGGGAATTGGGTTAATTTGATGGGAATGCCATCTCCCCATGGCAAGCCAAATTTTTTTGGAACACCTATCAAATTAATGACATAATGGTATTCCAAAAAAAAACAATGGAAGTGGCCCAACTCCTAAGTAATTGACTAGGGATGATAAARTTTAACAAAMTYATGGAGTYAAAGTRGATTGATRAGAYCCTAATTGACAATGAAGACTTGCAATATCCTTCTCAATCACATCATGTCATTACTAACCRAAGCACTAGTATCAATAAGTTGTTGCTCTAACTGCAATTAGATATTTGTTAGGGCTAYACAAACTAAACTATATGCAATAGGAGGCATATGTTGCTCAAMTTTCAATACAACTTCTTCATTGCTCTTTTAATTTGTTGAATGTAGGTAATGTAATGTTAGACATATGTCATCTTCAAGACCAACGTTTCTTCAAAAACTCAATGCAACTTCACCAATTAATAATTGAAAACTTCACCAAAAAATTGAAAATTTTACAGMAAATAATTATGACACATGTTACTTCATCTTTGAAAAATAAACCCAAAAAATTTCACTCATAAGTAGTGAAGAAACAAAAGAAACTACCTCTATTTCTGGAGAAAAAACAAACCGTTTTTCTTTTGTGTTTTACAATGGAAACACAAGTCTTTTTTAGAAACATAGGGAGTAAAAAATTATATTTATCAACACTAGGGGCCCCTTTTGCTCCCCTTGAAAGCAAGAGCCCCAAACATGGCAACTCTTTCTAACTAGCCAATGACTCAATGCAACTTCCTAACCAAGCAATGGCTCTCTACAAATTAGAATTCACTTTAAAAGATCTTAGGAAGGATTATCCCAATATCTAAACAAAAATTGTTTAGGTTGATTATCAGTATTATGAGATTATGAGAGTGAAGGACTTTCAAGTTTGACTACATGGTCACATTCTCAATCATTTAGGGGTTAATGTTATGTCTCATACAACCAATATTATTGTACTCCATTATTTTGTTTGCTAGAATCTTGTTTAATAATGTTGCATAGAGCTATCAAACATGAGTTTCTACTTTGACAAATTCTAATATAAAACAATAGTGAATGGCTAAGTTGAAATTTGAGAGCTCTCTGAAACATCAAGATTTTCAGGACACTACATTTAAATATCAAGACAACAATAAGGATCAAGCTCAAACAAGAAACCCCCCTACACACAATTTAAAAGTGCCACACAAAGAAATGGGCCTCTTAGAGCATCTCCACTCTTTCCCTTGAAATTGTTTTGCCAAATGGCTTTTGGTGGGCTCAAAGTCTCTTTTGAGGCTCCACCAACAAATAGTTCCCCACCCTTTCTCTCCATATCTCTAGGAGCTTTGCATTCTCATTGGTAGGAGTTGCAATAGCTATCAGTCTTTTCTAAAAGGGAGACAAAAACATGATAAGACAAGACAAATCCAAGCTTCAAGAAGAGGTGAGCTCGCCCTCGAGGATTTCGAGTTGATGAGTGATTTAGGCGGGGTAGCGATGTATTTTTGAAATTATGGGTATAAGGTGGCGGATGTTTTAGATGGCGGGCTCAACACTAAGTAGGCCAAAAGCTCTCTAAGTGCAAGAGTAGAGATCCTCTTGCAACTTCCAACAACTTATTCTTAGATGAGTACATTCAACAAAACCTCTCAAGTCAATACCAAGATACTAGAGTTAATAGTAAAATGAACCCCAATTTTTAGAAGGGGGTCACAAGAAGGTTTAATTAAAAATAAGTTAGTACAAAAAAAAAAAATAATAATTTATTGTAATTAGATTTTGAAGTTTGACCTTCACAATGTAACTAATTTTCACATTTGAGTATGATGGTACAATGACTTTACCAAAATCTAATTATAATAAAAAAACATCAATTTTCAAAAACTTGGGCACTATTCATGCCTCTATTGAAATTTATATAGAGGGAATTGTGAAACTTTCTTGGAGATGCTTGTAAAGGAAAGATGTGCATAAGGATGTTTTCCACATATCCCCACAATCAAATTTAAGAAATTCATCACCAATACTTTTTTGTGACTTTCCATGTTAAACTATTACAAAAATTACACCAAGAAGGGAGTTTTGGTTTCTTGAAACCTAAAATTTGGTTTGCTTGAAGGGAATTGTGTTAGGCACTAATGTTGATTGAGGAAAATAAGAAATGTCAACTATATTTAGAGTAATGATAAAAAAATTGAAGGATTCAAATAAAGGGGGTCAACCTTTTTTGTAGGGCAATGTTCAACAAAGCATGTAGAAAGCGTTGAATCCAATCCTAGCTTGTTTATCTTTGACAAAGTTGTATCAAAATGCAATATAGGTGCACTCAATGTTCAAACATATAGAGGTAGACGAGATAATCAAGGGACAATAATGTTGGCCAAAGACACTTGGACCATAAGGTGTAACTTATAGGAGGGACCTCGGAAACCGCCATGGAAGATCCGAGGCTCCAATCCAAGCCTAGCGCACCACAAATGTCAGTAGGAAACTTCTAAAGGAATGTTGTCTCGTGGAAGGCCCCCATGGAATTTCAGTGCTTTTGAAGCGGTCTTCTTAATGACTCAAAATTGGTGTGGTCAATAAAAATGGTTTCTTTAACCCCTAAGTCCCATTTTCCCCTTGAGGAACAAGATGGATTTTGTGTAGGTTCCTATGGTCTCAATATACGTTCTAATCTCTGAATTTTTGAGAGAAGATAGGAAAACACGTTAGCTTTCCGAAAATATACATTTTCTAAAAATTGGAGTCCGGAAGCAAAAGTTATGGCACAAAAAGCCTGGATTCTCAACTCAATTTTTATCATATAAATAAAGAAATTCAAAATCAATAGAGAAAAAATCATAAGTTATGAAGGTTCAAAGCCAAAGAATGTAGTTGAGCAAGCTACAAAAAAATCTTGTTTCCTTCACTTTAAACACAAATATCTTGCAATCTACATGGCCAAAGTTTGTGAAATTTCTTCCACACATTTTTATGCAAGTCTAGTACAAGATCTTACAATTAGATTTGCTAAAAAAACATTTAAATTTTTTTTGGCTCTTTGCTTTAGAAATGGCAGTTTTGAGTGGTTTTTGATGGAAATAAGGCCTTGAGACTTTAGGGGTTAAAAGTAGCTAATAACGTACATTGTGCCACACTCTTATTCTTGGGGGTTCTCTAAGTGCCTTAGTGAGCAAGGGGGACCTTGGAGGTGACTTCTCAAGCCTTGCAAAAGTCTAAGAAGGGAGGAATGACATACTCCCAAGCAAATAGAGCCGTATTGTACCTTGAATTAGAAGAGCATGGTAAAGTATCATATATTTTTGGAAAGGTTTTGAGAAGACACTTTTACTTGTCTAGGGAATGCGTGATTAGGACTAGAGAGCTAAAAGTTATGGTTGTTCAAAGTGGAAATGTCCGAGTGGTGTTGGGACACTTAAGGGCTTGGAATAAAGGATTTTCAAGGATTCACTCAACGAAATATGCCATATATCATATCATTGGAAATCTATAAATACAAAAAAGCTAAAATGATAAGCATCACAAGGTTCTAAGTTATGAACCTAAAGTTATAGCCAAGAGAATGGCCGTGGTGAATGCCTGATGCCTCTGCCGGTGAACTTGAATCTTTGGGGGTCATGAATCTGTGAACCTTGGCTCAAATGAGACAAGTGAGCACTCCAACAACATTTACTTGTCTCATAGATATCCAAAATGGTCTGGCATGTGGGATTTAGAGCTCTAACCTCAAAGTTATGTCATTTGGAGGTTCGAGAGTCCAGAGAGGGGCGTAACTTGGGAATTTCGATTGAAAATAGGTGGTCTTTCAAAAACAAAGTAGGTTTGGGAGGTTCCTTTGACCCACAAAGGAAAGATTATGCCGAATACCATAGACACTACTATAGAAGGGGTTGATCTCCCTCCTCCCTCTTTCTTGGAGTCTAGGTGACTTAAGATAGGTGAGGTTGGTGATGCAACTTCATCGCCGATTCCAAGGCATCATTGGATACTTGTATATATGTCTTGTGGCATTGATTGAGTAGAATCCCGCTCCTTGCTTGGTCACTTTTGAAGGTGTCTTAAGTTAAATGTAAACTAGGATTTATTAGAATGTACACTAGTCAAGTGTTGACAACAAAATGCAAAAAATTAGTTAAGAAAAAAGTTATTGTTGATTAGAATGGTGATCAACAATTTGACATTGACAACACGTTTTGGAACATTGATACCATTTAATAAGCATTATTGATGTACAATTAGATATGATATAATTTTCATGGATTTTTAGTCTACTTCAACGCATGTAAAATGCAAGACAAAGATAATAATTTTTTGTGCATAATTTGTGTCTTTGGGGCACTTGTGATTAATCTATAAAAGTCACATAGTTTATATTGATTATAAAGTAGTGCCAATTCTTTGCATCAATCATGTGCATTGTAATGATGCGATAAATTGTATAATAACATGCGGACCTACACATGCACCTATGAAATAACTGTAACCACAAAATACTCATTTACAATTTGTAGGCTCTAAACTTTGTGATGAATGCACCACAAGTTGAAAATAAGTGTCCAAAATTCAAATGAGTCATTATAAATATTATAGGATTTCGTGTGTACTATAATCCTAAAAAACTTGAAGTTAAAAGTATATATAATTTGGAAGTAAATGAATTCCAAAGCTAATTAAACCATCCATATAAACTCAGTTGTTGATCGAGGCGTTTTTCATAATCACTCTAAAATTTGCCTATGCTTCTTTATTGAGCTAGGATGAATTAAATATTTATCGCATGTTGTTGTACATCATTTAAGACCCACCTCCATTGGTATTGTAAAAAATTGACATGCATATGCTTTAAAAAAAAAAAAAAAAAAAAAAAAATATATATATATATATATATAAAACTGTAGGTAATATTGATTTGAATGAATTTGAAGATCCTTTATGAACCAAAGACTTGAGTTTCCATTTATTATCAAAGATGATCTAAGTAAATTATATATCATAGATGATCATACATTGTAATTTGAACTGTTGTTACATCTATTTTTAATAGATTTCAAAAAGATATTTTTCCTATTATACAATTGAAACAAATCAATTTAATTTTAATATAGCAACCAAAACTATTTTTTTGACCATAATCTCAAGATGTTAGTTTGTAAAGGTTTTACATATACATTTGTCTGGATTTTAGGTGGTTTAATATGATATGACAACAACAATCTCATACCAATTTTTTTGAAAAACTATCCTACACTAGAAATTGAGTTTTGATGCAGTTGTGGCACTCATTTTAGCAATAACTGCATACATACAACTCTTATACAATTAAATGATATTGTATTTATTTAACTTATATGACTATTATATGTGATACCACTATACAAATATGAATACATTATGTGGCATTGACCATACTTCATTACCATTACTAATTAATTAATCTTGTCCATGCTATTTCACCACAGGTCACTAAACAACAAAAAGGCTTCCTTCTCTTGTTATATCATGGAATTTTTAACTTTAAATACGAAGAACATATTCAAGATGGCTAATTTGAGAGACTAATTAAATCAAAACGCTGGATCTGCATTTCCACTCTAGTCTCTTTAAAAAGTATTATTGATGAATTTGTTTGATTGAAAGTAGACTGCACTTTGGATTTGACTATTTGGAGTTAAAAAAAAAGGAGAAGATGAAGAAAACTATAACTAATTTTAACCCCTTTCTGAAATCCACATTAAAATCGTCCTCTTACGGTTGGTTTTCTAAAATTTATTCTTCCTATTCATGAGATTTTAGGGTTTGTTCTAAAAACACTAGTATTTTGAACACTAGTATTTTGTTCATATGGCGTCTTGAAAATGCATTCTAAAAGAATTTAGAATCTTCTTTTGACTATCTCTTATGATGATGGGAACACTCTTTTATTTGCAATACCCCCCTCCCTCCATCTTTGTGGGAAAAAGAAGAGCCATTGATTTGGTTTTAAAATAAATTCACCCCTTCTCCAATGTTGTTGATCTGTAGAAAAATCAATGGCTAGCGTCAATATAGATTACGTTATGGAGTATGAGTACTAAATACTATATTGAAGACAATACAAAATACAAGGACAAAAATGTTTGTATAGAATACTAATACATAATACTATGTTGAATATGATACAAAATATGAACAAATAATGCAGTTCCTAAATGCTTGAATGTCGTGGCAATATTCCCATATTGATTGCTACCACATGAGCTTTTCAAAAATATTAAAAGTGGGAGTGGGGTTCTTAAATTCTATTGTACAAAAACAAGTAGAGAATGAACTAATTGAAAACTAATTGAGAGTGACTATCTCCTCAAAAGAGAGGATATACTATCCCATTCAGTACATGTAGAATGGAAACAAGCCTACTATGACTATCCAGTGAAAATCCAGTGAAAAGAGGCTGCCAATGATTTTGGTATTAGTTTCCCCCCTCCTTCCCTCATAAATAACCAGAGCCGTTGATATTTTATTTAAAAAATTTTACAAACCCCCTTCCACAACCGTTGATCTTGAACACGATCTTGGATACATATACGATACAGATATAGATATGAATATAGATACGCATACATATACGAATACGGATACTGGGAAACATATCCCATATTGTTTGGAGCATTTTTATTAAAAAAATTTTAGTAACCCCCACTACAAGAGAAAGGGGTGTTTTAAGTAGTGTCCTAGACATCATGTCTTTTAAGTAATGTCTTTTAAGTAAGGTTTTAAGTAAAATTTTACTAAAAAGACTGTCATTTTAGTAAAATTTTACTTAAAACCATACTTAAAAGATGATACTTAAAAGACATGATGTCTAGGACACTACTTAAAACACCCCTTTCTCTTGTAGTGCCCCCTCCACAACTGTTGATCTTGGACACAATCTTGGACACATACACGATACAGATACAGATACAAATACAGATACGCATACATGTACGAATACGGATACTGGGAAACATATCCCATATTGTTTGGAGCAGTTCCTGCTTCCTGAAAATTATAAAGAGGGGGAGGGCGGGTTCAAAAAAAATTTAATTAAGTATTTGGGGGGGGGTTGAGGGGTTTATTACATAAAAATAAATTGGATTTTGAGTGCATTGTGACACTCCCGCATGTTGTCACTAGCACCCCATCAATGAGGTGAAAAGACAAACTCCTCCAAAAAAATTCAATATAATAATGGAAACCATGCTCAATTGCTTATCTAATTGATTTTAGATGTAGTTAACTTACTTAGACTAAAATTTCCAATCTCAAACAGTGATGCACATGCATGATTAGAGTTGGGTGGTCCCTTTTATTTCAGAGAAGGAAAGAGAAATGAATCATATCCAATATTTAGCCATAAAACACACAAATCCAATCATAATCAAAATCAAAACATAACAATTTGACTAATGAGGTACGTCAAACTCAGAAGTCTAAGGCGTAGTAGACTCGGTCGTAGAATCCATATTTGTGGAGGAATTTGATGTCTCTCTACCCTTGGATGCTGACCCGTCTATGAACTCTAGAACATTCAAAGCATATGTTTGTTTACGATTTCTAGGTTTAGAACAACCAAACTCCACGAGTGCTGATGCCATCTGCTCAGCATATACTGGAAGATCGAATGACTTCTCTGGACTGAAGAAAAGTCGCCGCTTCTTCATGACTGCATCTGTCAACATCAACCCCTCACGACTGCAAATTGGACAAGAATTATGCACTATTAGATTCAGAACAAGTGGCAAGTATCATGCAATCTAAACTTCCACAAAGTTTGTAACTTACTTACTAGATCTATCCCTTCGAACGAACTTCCGAGGCACAACGATCATGGCATCCGGATCTTGTGATTCCGGAACGACAGCAGGTGGTTCAGTATCTTTGGCTTTCACTGCAGGAGGAGTGGTCTTCTGCAGTGGCAAAAGAAGGGCTTTGAAAATCTCTTTATCCTCCTCCAGAGCCACAATGTGGCGCCCTGTTCCACGACATGCCGTAATCGACGCACCTGCCATGAACCCAAAGCAATTCATCACTTAAATGATTCAGGTACATATTTGAATTTCAACTGAAAATCATTGGATTCAAAACTTACCCGTGGATGCTGTGCAATCCAGAACTACATCTCCTTCATTTGTTGTCCCTTCAATGATGAATTGGAAAAATCTCGCGTCTTTTTTGCGAGCTCCTCGCCATGGCAATGATGTCGCCTTGTTCATGAACATCGTCTCCTCGGTGGTGTAGTTGATTAAAATGTCGTCCCATCCAATGTCCACTTTAGCTTTCTTCATCGAGATTGAGCGCTTGAAAGAGAAATTTGATTTTCCTTTTTCGCCAAGGTTTTTCACCAACAACGTGATGCCAAACTTCAAAGTCTGTAAGAATTGAATGCAAATATATATCAACAAAATAATCAATGGAAACATACAATTCTAGACGCCAAGAATGTGCAAGATGATTTGAGAGAACTTTACCGTGCTGTTCTTGTCAAAAGCTGAGGTCAAGTGCACACGGTTCATGCCCATCCACTCCTTCTTCTTCATGAACGTAGGGTATGACTTACACAATCCGGCAATGACGCCCTTGGCGGCAGCGCTCCATGAATGAAAAACAACTATGCACCCATGGTCTTGCAAGTGCTTCTYTGCAAAAAAGAATGCCTCTRCTATGGCCTCGTAGTCTTCATCGGCGTTCCACGCAGGCACATGAGTTGCTGGAAGTGATACATCAGGTACGGGTAGATTCTCTTGGCAGTCAAAGAGAATGAGGTCCACCGTTGGATGACGCTGGACTTTACCGTCGTGCATGTGACTCTTTCCGGACGATATCTGCCAACAAACAATTTTTCCCAAGTAATTAATACTTTACAAAATAACATTCACGTCATTTCCTCGTATAATGCACACTCAGGATTCTGAAAACCAAATTTCCTTTACCTTTTCAAGGAAATCCATGACCTCGGAGTAGCAACTCTGATCCTCAATTTCTTCATTATCCATAATGTCTACAATAGAAACATTCAGGACCAATTCTTCATAATTGACGTCCTCATCGTCGTCAAGGGCTATCACTTGAGTCCCCTGAGTTACAATGTCTTTAGTGAACTCAGCTAAAATCGCCTTCCTCTTCATTCCACTCTGAGATCCAACTTGCATCTGCGAGCCTTGGTCAACCGTAGAAGAAGCTGGAACTTGGTCCGTGCCTTCTACCTTCTTCTTGCCCTTGCCCTTGCCTTTTCCCTCCTTCTCCACCTCCATTTCCTTCTCCGCCAACTTGGCCAACCGGTCTGCTTCTTTATTTTCCTTGTTCGCTCAAACTTCCTGTTCCTTGCCTTCTTTCTTCTTGTCAGCAACAATCCTCCTTGCATTGGCCCTCTTCTTTTGAGTTTCTGTGAGCTCAGCAAACTCCGGTACATCCAAATCAATCACACCGAGACCATCAAATGTCTTCCTAAACTCTGTCTCCGATGGATGAGTGAATGTTTGCGGACAATCTAAATACCACCCTCCACCACTCAAATGAGCTGTGGTAAATGTCCGAAGCTGACTTGGAGTATACATGCACTCTGCTGAACTCCTGTCCAACCACGTAGACAAAAATGGAGGAAGACCCTCCCGAGCAATAGCGTTCTTTGCTAAAAGCTCGTGCTTGAAGTATCTACCAATTACATGAGAACAAGGAAGTTTTCAGTTACCAAGTATAACAAAGAAGCATCTGCATTTCAGAATGATTCATGGAAAGAGACAACGCTACAGAAGTGAATGTTCACAGAGGACCTCCTTCAAATGAAAAGAATCACTCAGAATAGTTGAAAACAAAATCATGAAAAAAGCGTGCTAAACAATTTATTGACTTCTACCATAACTAGAAGTGGGGGTTCTGGGAGGTGCCCCTAGAAGAACCGGCGGATCCGACGGCTGTTTTTGGAGTACCTTACATTACCCCAACTTTTGGTTGTACGATAAACATTTCAAAATGGATTTGACCTTTCAAGAATGAGCAATGTGTATATTTACAAGTTCGTAAGGCTCATGAAAAATGCAATACAACTTCATAAATGAAGGATATCAAAATAGACATAACACTCACCTGAAAACAACTCTTTTCACTGCAAGGTCTGATCCGTCGTAGTTCACGAATGAGTCAGATTTCCTGAAAGCATTGGCTCCTTTCAGAACTGGGCCAAAACCTTGCTCCCATATCTTCCTCCTCCAACCTTCAATGTAGTCCGGTAATGCCTCCGGACCAAGCGGGGCGGCCATGTTAATGTTGATATCATCTTTTTTTATCACATTGTCAAAATATTCCAAAGCAGCTTCTTCAATCTGCGGTTCAAGACACATGAAGTTAATTGTATAGTGTTTACTAGCCTAGGATTTTTGGGGTGCACAATATGATGTGGCAATAAGGGTCAAAATTAACTTACACTTTCCACAAGATGGAGAAGTTGTAGAAATACTCACCCCTACCCACCAAACGCATTTGTGGAGAAAGGGCAACAACTTCTCTTCAGAGACTGGCTTAGCCGGGATTCTCCTAGCTTCTCGGGAAGGCACAAAGGAATTCCACCACTTCAAGAACTTTGTCTTGTGGAGGGTTGGCGTATTGCATGTGAAAATGAGTTGTAGTTTCTCAAGGGTCATCTCTGGCACCTCATTTGTGGTCCAATGCTTTTCAATCTGCATAATAGAATTCAATTATGTTATATCCATATGAAATACAATGGACAATGACAGCTAATGAATTATTTAAAAAACATGTAACGTACCTCTTCAAGAAATGACGGACCGTGCGTAGGGTTTGCCACTGCCAATAACTTCCCCATTTTTGTAATTAACTTTGTAGTCCGGTCCTTTGCTCCAACCCTCATGGCATTTGCAAGCCCGTGATCGCTCTTCTCATCAAAAGGTGTCACCTCGTTATAGACACGTACTGCAACATCGGCCACATGTGCTATCTCTTGCTGCAAATTGGCAACAACATTGAAATCACATAAGGCGCCAAATAAGAATTAGGTACGAACCGAAAGCACTTGAATCATTATGAACAAAAACAAATTGTACGACACAAATTCTCACCCGAAAAACAAAAGCTGTGAACACTTCTATTGGCATGAAATACCAATGTCTTCTTGGTGCCTGTGCAACACAACGTTTTCTCTCCGATGGCCTCAACATCTCATTAAATCGCTCCAATGAAAGAAGCCCGTACTTCTGCACGCGGTGAAGAGTGTGCACCAAATTGGTCTTCACATGAGAGTCTTCGGTAGATCTGAAGTTGTTTAAAGATGGTTAGACATGCACATATGAGTTCTAAAATGAAGGTAAAGAATAAACAAAATTCAATATAAGGAATGCACTAAATATCAAATTATTTAGAATCACTCACTTGTTAATGTATGAAAATGATCTCTGGATTCAGGTGATACCACATAATGATTGATTAATTAGTTCCGTGTATAGAATAGAGGAGCCTTATTTAGTACAGAACATGCAAAAAAGAAAAAATTAAGCCATGGTATGGGAATGTCTTCCAAAGTACTAGAAGTCTCAATGACACAATGCTGCTATTCAATTTTTCTTCTCATGACCATGTCACCACGATTTAAAGAACAAGGCCTCATAGCTAGAAGAAAGGCATCATTACTTTGTAAAAAAGAAAAATTTGGGATTCTAGGGGATACCGATAGAACTAGTATTGGATCGGACCGTCCTGGCCAGTGAACTGACGATACTTTTCAAAAGAGGGATTCGGTATCACAGGCAAGGAGAGGAGCATATTCTGACCTGCATCAAAATTCTACAGTGTATAGTCGCTAGCAGTGAGGTCTAGGGTTTACGGTAATTCAGTATTCGAAACCCTATTACAATGGCAGGCAGAGACGTAAAAATTGATACATTGCTTTGCCGAAATCGAACTAAAGCTCATCGTGAGGTCTACGATGAACATTGGAATTCAGTGGAAGCCAGGCTTGACCTATTTTTAGAGTAGCCCGACGTACTCTTCGGACCTTCGTCGGATCCGCCGGTATGTCAGGAGGTACCTTGTGTTACCCCAGGAATTGGTTGCAGAAGCGGGCTACAATATCAAGTCACGGTGAAGCGCGTACGTATTGCTGGTGCTTAAGGAAGCACTGAACCACGCAGACCCTTTCCAGGGTGTTCTAGGACAAAGAACAAGAAGAAAGTGACAGCAAGGAGCAAACCGTCAAAGGCATCAGTACCCGGGACATCTCAGATGGTACTAGCTAATTTGAATTTCTGAACCCACTTCCTCATTCAATTGTTTGGGATTGCTACACCGAGGACCGATTCTGGGGGTACCACAAGCTACCCAGGAAATGACCGTCGGATCTGCCGGTGCTCTGGCCGGTTCCTCGAGGTACCCAGAAAATCGGTTGCGCGGGGCCAACTCTGTTTGCGATGTGCGTGGCCATCTCCGATGCTCCAGGTAATTTGAAACTCGAACCCTACTTCCAGGCTCAATTTCTCCGGACTGCTACGCCCCCGACCGATTCTGTGGGTACTACGAGGGACCCAAAAAATGACCGTCGGATCCGCTGGTGGATTGGCGGGTACCTCGTGGTACCCACAGAATCGGTCGGGGGGACCAAATTTGAGTTCCCGAACTTCTTGTTTTGGGGGGACTCGGGATTCTGACGGCAAATACTGCGTAAGGTGAGCGTACCATGGAAATCAAGCTAAGCAGCAGTAATCGGGACATCGCGGGTGATAACTAAAACAAAAATTGGATCCCAATTTTATGATTTAGTGGTTGTAGGAGCTGCATCGATGACCGATTCTGTGAGTACCACGAGGTACCCACAAAATGGCTGTCGGATCCGCCGGTGGTCTAGTGGGTACCTTGTGGTACCCACAGAATCGGTCGGGGGTGGCCAAGTTTGAGTTCCCGAACTTTCTGTTGTCTGGAGACTCTGGATTCTGATGGCAAATATTGCGCAAGTTAAGCATCCGAAGTCCGAACGGGAATCAAGCAATGCAGCAGTACTCGAGACATTGCAGATGATTTAAAAAAAAAAAATGGAACCTTATTTTTTTATTCAGTGGTTGCGGGAGCTCCGGAGCTGCATCGATGACCGATTTTGTGAGTACCACAAGGTACCCACGAAATGACTGTCGGATCCGCCGGTGGTCTGGCGGGCACCTCGTGGTACGCCCAGAATCGGTCGTGCGTGGCCAGCTACAAATTTCAGTTACCTCTTGTTTTGGGGCCTCAGCATTTCGACAGCAGAAACTATGTGCTTGTTGAGGAGAGGACAGTAACCAGGCACTTCAATGTTGCTACTCGCCCTTGCACCTTTGCGATGGGTGCTCAACGCTTATCAGATCTTGCTACGGAAAAACGCATTGTCGCAGGGAAGAAGGTGAGAACTACACGACAAGGGACAACGTTGGGGAACTACTGCGGGTTCTTTTTTCACATGGAATCTTGTCACTTTAGTCGATTAGGAAGAACAGCTACAGGAATCCGTGAAGGCAAAACCTGAACTCCCAAAAAAATAATCGGTGTTTGGAGAACGCAAACCTGTTGTTGCTGCTGCTGACCCGGTTGCACTTCGTCCGAGCTCCCAACGCCCACGGACCTCTCCTCACCTCGAGCTCTTCGTACAAGCAAGTGTGCTCTCAGCAAGCAGCTCTCGGTGCGAGACTGAAGTGACTTCAGCAAAACAGATCTCCCGAAGAAAGCAGTTCCCGGTGCCGTTATGAAGTGTAAGCGCGCGGAGGTCGGATTTGCAGATTTCAGGGCAAGGTGGACGTGTACGCTGCACAGCCAAGGTTGTGCAATCCTCAAATCGGCGCACTGTGTCAGACTTGCGTGCACAATGGCGGCAACGGAGTCGTTACTCGGTAGGGTGAACTGGCACAATCTTCAGTCTGGTAAGCAGATTCTATGTCCAATAATTTCGGGCATAAGTTCAAGACCACCACGTTATTAGCTGCCAAGGATAATAATGAAGGCATGTTAATTTCACATCGAATTACTTTGTGTGAGCTGTAACCTTTGCAGATTACCTGGGATTTTACGAAGATTTTCTAGCTGAAGTTGTAACCCTAAAATGGATGTGTCCAAGCTCTTGTTGAAGTGGACTGGCGCCAATCTTCAAGATTAGACATACATTTTTGGTGATTTTCAGGTGAATTCTATGGATCGTTATCTGCGTTTTCTTAGTTCAGTTTTTGAATGTGCTTCTTTGGACTAAGATGTTGGTTAGGTAAGCACTATTATGACTCTAATGGTGTTGGATTATTCCTTGGCATTACTCTTGGATTTGACCTTTCCTAAGTTAAAAACACTACATGCAGGAGTACACTAAATTTCAAGAATCATTTCTTTCACGCTTGAACAGTGAACGTTGTTTTCAAACTTGACTTACTTGACCTTGAACCCATTTTCATATTTACATTCATGATTAAATTGGTGGGCACTCCTATCTCTCAGTATGAATTGCGGGTGCACGGAGACTGAAATATCAAACTTAGGGACAATACTGTCTTCGAATACAAAGAGTATAATTCACTCCAATAATTCAGATGTTAGCTATGCATTTTTCATACTCTAAGCACACAGGTCACAAATTACAGTGCTTACCCCATTTTCTTAGTTTTCAGGTATCACAAGAAAAGCCTTAAAATGATCCATGAATCCTAAAAAGCAATTTGAAGAGAACCGTAAACCCAATTCGGAAGTTCGACTTACAAAATGCGCTGTGGTAATGCAATGCCAATCAAGGTTGTAGGTATTATGTCTTCGGTGTTTACTAAGACCTTTATAGCACGCTGTCGACTAACATTATTCAAAAGTGAAAAAGTGCTTGATTGGCATACAAGTTATACAAATAATTTGATCACCTCAAGAACTCTATAAACTCTTAGGAAGGCGTTCATATGAAAACCATCTCAATATAAACATATAAAAGGTCAGAAGCCAAAAAATAGTCTAACCCTGAACTGTACACTCTTTAAACCCAAACCTCACCGACTGGCAAGAGTATCGAGGCATCTACTTCATGTCCGCTTCAGATTTGTGGAGTCTTCTATCTATATAAAACAAGAGCGGAAGTCTGAATCAGGAGGAGTACAACAGTCTGTCCCTATTGTAAAGACTATGGAAGAAGATGAGCAGTGCTGGTACCTTGCATGTGGCAATTATAGAGCTTTCGGTCTTCCGTTGTCTATGCTACATGCGTCAGCTGAGATCTTAAATTGTCAGTCAGATACATCCACTGTAGATATGTCGTATGTCACTCACGCGGTCTCATGTACTCCACCTCATGAAATGTTCCCTGTCCTTCGTAATACCACAGTTCTTCAAAAAGTGAAATTAGAAAAAGTAGATCCCATCATAGAGTTGTCTAGCGAATCGGAAGGAGAGTCACCGTACTTCATGCTCCAAAAGCAAACATGCTCAATACCGTCTACATCAGAAAATAGAGGTCCATTGAATTTAGGGCTCAACACCCAGTCAAGTAGTCTCGCTGACTCTCAATTGTCACGTCCTCCGTTGCATCCCAATCCAATTGACATGGTGAGCATAATTGATTGTTTGAAGAGACTAGCAACTATGCACCGCTCGAGGAACGAACTGTCAACACTGGATTTGAACAACATGAAGCAACATCGCATGAATTTCCTCCCCGCTGTGTTCAATGGAGATGTCATCTTCGAACTGCCCCCATGTCGGTCATCTTTGTCCTCATCGTCGGCGCGGAATTTAGAAGGAATGGACAAGCGCTATGACGGACATCTTTGGTGCAAGTTAGTGACGACAAACATTCACAACTCTGACGGTCTCAAGTTCCGTAAGTTGTTTTGTGCTGGTCACCTTGTTTGTGAAAATTCAGAGTGTGATTACTTGAAACGGGCTTCCAAACAGAATGAAACAGAATGGACTGATTACACCACATTTCAACAAAAGGAAATGTGGTGGCGAAAACACCAACAGCCACCAACTCCGCAATTGCTCTCTCTGCTAGCAAGGACTTTCTTACACGCTATCTATTTTACAATGGGGAGGGGAAGAAGGAGATGTTGAAGGAAGAGGAAATGGAGGAGGTCATGGATCGCTTTCAATATCTGAGCAGCCCAAACATACGAAATGTCATTTCTTCATTTCGTTTGAGCAATCGAGGAGGTGTTATCGATAATATCATGACTATGAAGAAAGAGTCCAAATTTGAATTTATCCATGACAACGTCTTCCCTGGACAAGGCAAAGASAAGGTCTACATATTCAAGATGCTCACCGAGGGACCTGGAAGTGGGGTAGATCTSGTGAGGCGCATGCAACCTGGAGGTGATCTTCAAAATGCTTGGATGATGTTTGACCACGTCAAGCACGTAAAGGAGTGGACTACAATGGCTTGCCACGTGTACGATTTGGGATACAAGAAGGTCATGACCATTTCAACATGCGACATGCAATCTGAAGATACCGAGGTCCAAGTGCAATTTTGGAGGTCGTTAAATGCGGTCATGGCAAAACATGGAGTTGAGCATCCGAACTTCAAGGGATTCATGGCGGATAGTGCTATCGCCAATTGGAATGCCGTTCGTATTGTCTATGGCAGTGGTTCATCTACTGAGAAAATGGAGAATTGTGAGAGGACCTGCTTATTGCATTGGAGTACTTCTCTTCATAAACACAYGCAGAAGCACATCAAGGAAGCCTTTCAACAACAACACATACGACTTTGCAAACAATATAAAGAATCAAAGAATATGGAGGAGGCGGAGACACGTTACCTTGCTATTCGTTCATGGTGGTTATCATCTGGAGCTGCCACTGAAGATGCTCTTCATCACTTGGACCATTGGCTTGCGTTTTGGCATTTYAGGTACCGTCAGTGGGGGGCCTGCATGGACATGGTAAGTGCAATACGTCAGCACATAACCCATTTTTTATTTTATGTGAACATTGTTATACGTTAGATTTTTTTATCATATGGGGTTCCAAATATGAAATTGCGAGAGAAATAAACATTTTGAAGTATCCATGCTTTAATGTTTCTTCCACCCTTTACCCAAAATGTGGGTAGTGGAAGGCAGCACAAAATCTACTGGCGGATCCGCCGGTTGCTTTTGCAGTACCTTGCTGTACCCACCTTTTTAGTAATGGAGAGAAAAAATCTAAATTTATTTTTTTGCAATATTAAAAGAATTTAATAAAGATGAAAATGAGATGTCCGCTCTTGTGACTACAGAAGTAAATGCAGTAATCCTACGTAATTACTGCAATTAATGTTTCAAAAACCAGAAAAAAATGTATTTTATTATTTTGGGGTATCCTTTGTTTTATTCGAAATACATGTGAATGAAGTTTGATTTCAGAAATGGTGATGGTTGTGATCTATGAAATTGTGGCCCTAAAGCCTTTTTCTCTATACAAATTTGTAGGGTTTGTCTTTGGAGGAGATGGTGGACCTCCCTTCATGCAACTTGTCAGAAACAGTTCATAACAAGTGGCTTCAAATGAGCGGAAACAAAGGCCTAAACTTGTTTGATGCCACTTGTGATGATAGTATATGAGCATGGATGCAAATGACTAACTACCGTGCTTACTTAAGAGGACATGCCTCAGGATCTGGTCCATCAAAGGGGGAGTTGAAATTGAGAGTTGCAAGACGAAGTGGAGACCCTAAAAAAATAGCAGAGGCAATGAACAACCTACCAGGAGCAGAAGGTGTTGGAACACGAGTACCACATTTGGAAGGGGAAGAAATCTTTGGAAGTACAAAGAGGAAGTTGGATGTACCGATTGGTGATGCTGGGAACTCTCATAGACCAGATAAAGTAAATTTCTCTCAACCGCGTGTTCGAACAAGATCTACAACAGCTAGTATTGAGTCTTCTCAAGACAAAGGAAAGCAACCTGACGTCGACCCTTCTCGGCATGTTACGATTGCACATGAAAGTGATTGTGATACATCGAAGTGGCACATTGCAAGGATCAGCCACAAATCCAACGCCAAGTGTTCAGCTCAACAACAAGGATCAAATATGAAGTGCCCTGCAAAAATTGCAAGGGGGAAGCAAGGAACCCCAACTCCAACCTATCGCGGGAGAAAGGAAGAGTACGGGAGTAAACGAGAGGTTGTGGTGGACTTTTGGTTTTGTGGAGATGACATTGTCAAATGTGTGAAAGGAACAAAGCGCAAATGGGTAATAGATTGGCCCGAGGTACCAGAGATATGGCCTATTTTGACTGGAACCAATCTTAGTCGCGAAGAGACGTTACYGCTGCAACATGCTGGCTTTCGTCTGCAAGAGCGACCGACGTTGTCACCACGTCGACTTTTCAGCATGTCCAATATATTCAAGAGTGTTTTCTATGATCAATCGCCACCTCCAAATGCAGATGCTTATCCAACGGTGCGAAACAACAGAACCATACGGCRAATTGCAAATGTACCAACCAYAGAGCARCGAAATAAGTGGGAGAGTGCAGGCAACATTCGAGGACAAATATTGGCGGTGACTTTGCTCCCCTTTCCAGGCCTAGGTGCAGTAGTTTCACTTGAAACCGGGATAGACCCAAATAGAAACGTCTATCGAATTACAATGGGAATGTTTCCAACGTGCACATGCCCGGACTTTGTGAACATGGCTGTTTCTGCCATTGGAGGTCGACAACAATATGTGAATTGCAAGCACCTGTATTATTTATACCAGTACTTTTGCAAAATGGACATCCATGAGGACAAATTCATGCATGCACCAAGTTACAGCTTCAATGAGTTAAAGCTTCTTCTAGTGCGGGCAGGAATCATCACTATTTTAGAGTAGACATGTAAACATTTTTCAATGTACCTCATAGTATTGTAATAATATTTTGTTGGTACAGTCAAACCACTTTTGAGTGTGCTTATGCATTTATGAAACTTGGAATTCCTTTCCATTAATCAGATGTTCTAAATGTCAATTGTCATGGGATGTCAAGGAGTCTCTTTTTTCCGTAAGCAATTTAGTCAGTGAAATGTCATACAATACAGCTTTGCCAAAACGACATGCATAATCTGGACTTTAAGCACTTGATATAAATTTTGCTAATGTGGATAAATAAAGTGCCAAAAGTTTGCACAAAAGATGAAACCCTGAACGCGTAGCAAAAAAAATTCAAGACAATAAAATAAAATTTAACATGATGCATGGTTATAGAGGACACGGTCATAGGTCACAAACTTACTTAAATAATGACTTTCCTTTTGTTTCTGAAAAAAATATGGTTAAAACATATCGGAGCCCAAAAAATTGAAAAAAAAAAGATTTGGAGGCTCTAGGCTCACATGCTCCATGCTCGCAGCTCATAGTCTCGCAGCTCCAAGCTCGCACGCTAGCGTCATTGAGGGGGGGGGGCAATTTATTTTTTTGTCTTAAATCAATGGCCATGAAATTGGAGGGGGGGGATTGGTAGAAGGTGGTGCCATCTTTTCAATGGATAGTTAGGTGTGAGATCCATGAGATGAGAAACAAGGCCTCTAGAGGGCCGTTTCAGGCTTGTTCCCTTGTTGTTCTCAATGCAAGGATGGAACGGCTGGCTGCTGTCAGAAAAATAATTACCAAAACAAATTAAATTTTTTTTTTGGTCCTGAAATGTAAAAAAAAAGTTTTTTATTTTTTTACAAAAAAAAGAAATTGACGTGGCAGTCGCTCCGCCACGTTAGGCTGCTGCTCCAGTGCTGTGGGAACGTAGGAACGTAGCAAGGAACTCACAACCCTTCTTGAGCCTCAAAAAGCATGTAATGCTATGGTTAGATGTGCCAAAAAAACAATTTTCAAATTTTTTACTCTTTGCCATAGAAATGGCAATTTTGAGTGTTTGTTTTGTAGAAAAAAGGCTTTGGTCAATTAGGGGTTATATTTTGAAGAATTATCTTTATAGATTTCATAGTCATAGTAAGGCTTGATTGCTTAAAAACAAACAACTTTTTTTTTTAATAGTGTAAAAATAATGAATAAAAAAGTTTAGTTTCGCACTTGTCCCAAATTCAATTGAAAATTGTTTTTTTATTAAGGGCAACATCAAAACTTTTACACAAAGCCTAAATTGGACCACTATTCATAAATATATACTGAAGTTGCTATACCTTTGCCCTCAAACGACTTTGGTCAAAAATCCTTCTTGGGGCCACTTTACACCTAGAGGCCAGTCCATAACTCTAGGATTTTTGACTTCTCATTGGTGGGAATTGCAATAGTTTTTACTCTTTTTTAGAAAAGGAGTGAAAAACATGATGAGATAAGGAGAATCCAAGCTTGAAGAACAAGGGAGCAGGCTTTGGACAATTCCGGTTTGATGAGTGATTTGGACAGGGCTGGGATGTTTTTTTGGAATTCCCGATATGCAGTGGATGATGTTTTGGAGGGCAAGCTCAACCTTGAGTGGCCCGAAGGGCTCTCCCAATACATTAGTGGAGATACTCTAAGATGATCATGTTTTTTTTTTTTTTTTAGTTTTAGGCTAGTTAGCCTAAACTCCTAAAGACTCATTTGGGGTAGTTTTTTTTTTTTTTAGTTTTAGGCTAGTTAGCCTAGAGACTCATTTAGGGTAATTAAGCAGCACACTTCAAAAATTCATAACAAATCCATATTTTGTCAAAAAAATAAAATTTCGATTTGGCCCTCCCAATATCTCACAAAGTGGAATTTTTTTTTCAAATTTTTCAACAATGCCAACAAGGCAAACCAGTCATTCTGGCTACTGTAGTTAATCTTAATGCAAACGCAATAATAAAATATCTGGCTGTCGCATGCCCAAACGAACTGAAATGTTGTGATGAGATTCACTCTCGTTTCAATCGAATCGGCGACGGGATACTTGAAGGCAAGACCCAGCCCCACTTCCGGTACAAATGAAGCAGACGATGGTGCACAATTCTTCACAACAAGAGTCAGCGATGGCGATGGCGATGGCGATGGAGATGGAGATGGAGATGAAGGCGATCCAGGACTGGATGCATGCGATCGATGGTGGATTAACTTAATTATTGCAGGAATTGAACTGCAGGAGCTCATCGATCACAGCCCGGCCTGGAGCTAGCTAGATGGAGCCCATGGAGTTCGCGGAGGGGGCCGTGAAGGAGTTTCTAATCTTCCGCGGCTTCACCTCCACGCTGAACGCTTTCGAGAGCGAGATTCAATCCGACGTCAGCTGCGGATTCAAGGTATGTCGCTCTCGATCGTTGCTCCTCTTTTTGTTTGAATCTGATGAATTTCTCTTTTTTTCGCCCTGTTTCTCGGGTTTACCGATTCCATTCTATGGGTGTGCGCTTCAGGGCGACGTTAGGGTTTCAGGCGGGATCGGAACCTGCGTGGGGTTGCCGGCTACATTTTGATTGTGGTGGAAGCGCTAAGAAATTCGTTTGTGATTTCGTTTTAGTTGCTTTGTTTGACGAATTCCTGCAGTAATGTACTACTCGTTCGGAATCGGAACTTAAGTTTTAGGTCTCTGGTTACGCTGAGCTCTCTGTTTCTTGTTGGAAGGCTGTCGTAGGGTGGTAATTTCACCGATTTACTTCGAGACATACTAATTGGTTTCTATCGCAATTTTCTAGCTACTAGAGCACATCAGAACATTTGCTCGTACTGGTTGCATTTTGATTCTCGTGGAAGCGAGTTTGGAAGCGCTAAAACTGTTTATTGTAATTCGTTTTAGTTGCTGTGTTCGACGAATCCTACAGTAGTTAATCCACTCGTACGGAATTGAATTGAAGGTCTAGGTCTCGGATTACGCTGTGGTCTCTGTTTCTCATCGAAAGCCAGTCGGAGGGTGGAAACGTCATCGATTTACTGTGAGACATACTAATTTGATTTGTATCGCAAGTTTCTACTAGAGTACATTTATTCTAGTAGAGAATTGCAATATGAAACAACTAGTGCGTCTCATAGGAATTTAAATAAACGGTGTAATTCGGATTAAGGTGTGCTAATTATTGTACGATTCATTTGCGCAGGTGGATCGGATTTTGGACCTCGTATTCAAGGTGTATGTTCCGCGGTTTGAAGCGGACAAGTTAGTGAAACTGTTCACCTTCTTCAACGCATTGTTCTTCTCTTCGGCCGATGTATGGCTCCAGCAAACGGTGAAGAAACTGGAGGGTGACGTGAAGCGCTACTACATTGTGTATGCTCTGCAGAAAGAGCGGGCTGACCGCGTCCTTGATTTCTTCGAGCATTATGGGGAGTCTTTGCTGCGCGCGGGTGGTGATGACTGGCCTGCTTGGTTCTGTAAGTTTCTGAGCTTGTTCACGGGGATGCATGTGGGGCTTGGTTTTAAGAGGAATTTGTTTGGTTGAAATTTGTATATAATTTCTCACCCGTTGGCTTGGAATTGGTGCAGCTCTTCCCTACATGAAAAATCCCAGCACTAATGCCAGATTTCAAGTGTATTTCTCAACGGAATGGTTGGAAACCTTGCAAGTTTCCCTGTACAACTTCTTGAGTGAAGTCTTTGATGGAATTAATATCCTTTTTTCTTTCTTCTGGCTTGTTTGGACTTTCGACCTCTGCTTCGTGATGTATATTTTGGATTTATAAGTCTATCCTCTTGGKATTCACCTTTGATCTGGTATTGAGGACATGTGGTTACTAGAGCATTAGCAAATGCCATTCGTTGGGCTAAYGAACTTTGGTGTTTCGGAACCGACTTAACAWGTGGTAGCATGGATTTGTTATGTTCAACCTGCTATGGATATCCTTGACTGATGAGTCGATCTACGGCTGCCGTCTCTCCTCAAATTGGGACAAGAGAAAAGCGGAAGTTTGACAACGAAAAAGGAGCTGGAGCTATTGCGGAGACAGAACTTGGAATTGCGTGAAAGTCTCAAGGCTAAGGATGATGTGATCTTTAGCTTAAGAAAGTACTTCGAAGCCAAACCCGAACTCTATTCAGTGATTCTCATGCTTTGGTATTGTCTCTGCGACACCAAGTCCTTTCCTGTATAGGCTGGAGGCTGAGCTCACCATTCTTTGCTCAGTCAGAGCCTTGGTGACGGTGATTATTATTGATTCTGGGGTTTCTTTTGTAGAACCTCGCCTCTCAGCAGTCCTCACAGCTTCAGGCTGGCATCTGATTTCAAGGGGAGCCCCCCTACATCACACAAATCCTATACGTCAATTCAAGGAATAGGTGAGTGACCTGACCAGGTCTCTTTATCCACCTACCGTGATCCCTTCTCGTCCCTTCTCCGCGGATTCTCTTCACTTCTGATGGTCGTCTCTTGTTTCTTCCGCAGTAGATGAGGTAGATTCTGAAGCTGCTCCAAAAGCGGGGTCCTCTGAAGAGTCGCTTGTTGAGGAACTGCGTGAAGGAGGATCTAGTTCGACAAAATGGCATACGGAATTGCACAAGGTTGTTCGATCCCAGAAGAAGTTGATAGCCACTTACTCAATGCACTCGGAGTCTGAAAGAACCGATTTTGGTCAGTCACAGAAAGCACTACCTTCACATCATTATTATCACTACAAGTGCATTTTAAACCGTGAATCATTTGATAGTTCTGTGGCTTCTGGTACTTGCAATTTCTCATTCCTTCAGTAGATAAAACGGGCAGTCTCATTTAGTAGCCAGCAAGTCTATCTGGATAGCCTTGTCTGCTCTGCGATTCTTCTTTGTTGATGTATATAATCGAAATTGAACCAGAAATTTCTGTGTTCTGATGAYCTTTTTGTCGCTTAAGCCTAGTAAATGACAGCAGTTCCTTTGGATCGTGAGCAGAGCAAAGTGATGCTGCAAATAACACAGATAGCATTGGGGTTACTGGTGAAGTTTCTGTACAATATCAGGTGCGTGTTTTGAAATGCCAATTTAGATCTTCTGCTATTGTATGTATTTATCTTAATTTCAATCTGCACAGAGAGAGTCAGCAGTATTGCTTGCTATAGTTTGGAATAAGTATGTGCAGRAAGCTGAAGAGACACGTGTGTTGAATCCGATCTGTACTCATGTGTGCTCAGGAAACGTTCTCAGGGCACACGAGCCCAATCACCAGGTGCCGCTACTCAGCATCAGGAGCGAACATTGCAAGTTCATCAGCGGATGGGACAGTAAGGTGAAATGTCTTGCACTTGGTGCTATCTGCTCCTACTGCACAGTGSGACTTCAAGATTGTAAGTCTATGACTGGTTGTAGCGGTCTCTTCAGATTGTAAGTCTATGACCGTGGTTGGTTCAAACCCATCAGCACACCTAGATCGAAAAATTGACCCCAATGTACTGTCACGTGAAGTTGCAGTAAAGTTCTAAAGTGAAGTGCGTCGTACAGGATATGGGCACCAGATGTCACAGCAGCAACATCTCGAAATGCAACTATAATGACTGGAGCTGAGGTGTTGTCGCTTGAGTGGGATCATAGGTCAGATCGATTGGTGAGTGATACTATAGTTTAGAAGTTTTGAATGCAATCAATTCTAAGAATTGGTTAAGAATCAGTCGAGGCTAAGACATATTTGATTTATTGTTAGATGATTACGAAGATTTTCGCTGATTTTCATTGAAGAATGTTCAATATCTGAAATGCTAGAGCAACTTTCTCTCTTTAGAAATATGCAACTCGGGCTCACCTTCGTTTTGAGTGGCAGTTACTTATTGGCACCGCAGAGCGGAATATCAAGGCTTGGAATGCGGAGGCCAAGCGTGTTGTGTGTGATCTCACTACTGAAGCCATGTTCCCACGGTCTGCTCACACCTACCGAGTCTTCTGACATTTACTGTAATTAGTGTAATTTTTATCACGACTGTTATCATCCTATTCACATCATCATTATGATGACGGCGACGACGACGACGATTGTTATTCCTCGAAGTTTCTCTTTGACCCTCGTACTTTTGTTGACTCTCGTGTGACCATTTTCAAATTTCGAGATCTCCGAACCGAAATTTAATGACTAATCTTTGACCTTGATAATCTGTAGGATTTTGGACCTGAAATGTAGCCCAACCGATTCTGTCTTTTGTTGCGCAGCTGCATCGGAGATCAAGTAAGTCAAGAATCTGCCTAACTCTACTTACTGCTAGGTTCATTGTGTGTGCAATCTACCTCATTCCTGTACAATCTTGCAGTGCACATCATTTATTGACTAGAATATATCGACTGTCACTGTATTATCATTTTTCTTGGGTGGGATGGTGCGGCGAGTGTAATTAGTAGGTGTCCTCAGGACGATTCACGACTAGAGCGGAATATTTTGTAAAACGAGGTCCCATAGACATGCATCTCATATCATCGCAAGTTGAAGACCGCTCAGTAGAGTACTGGTTTTTGTTGCAGTGAGCATGGAGAGGGAGTAGATGGGCTTGGATATGGGTCCCTCACTATCTGGAACATGCGTACTTGGAAGGCTACGGTGAGATCCTCAATCTCACCTTATACGAAACTCCGTYTCGCGCCAGTTTTACACTTTCAGCTTCGATGTCGTTATGTTCCAATATCCTAGGATAGCTAGTTGCGATTCTGATTTAACGCTCTAACAGCGAGTGCTTGCAATTCTTGCGTGTTCTACTGCGAGACATGTAGTGTTTCTTCAAAACGCCTTCTCACAGTTTATTACTKCCTCGGGCATGTCTTAAATGATTTATCTTTCTCATGTGCAGACTTCGCTTTCACTTGGGCAAGAACCGCCGGTGATGACTTCAGTATGCTTTAACCACAACGGCAAAATATTGGCAGCTGGAGCAACTGATGGCATGATTCGCATTTTTGGTACCTTTTCAGACCATCGGAAATACTACGCTGTATATGCAATATAAACTGTTAAGTTGGGCTTTTGCTTCATATTTATACCTTCCAACTGCTGTCAAGTGCAGGTAATCAGTAGTGTGGATAGTTTCGTATGTGTGTTAATTTGCCATTGGGAACTTCTGTGCCACCATTCTAGTTCTGTTGATTCTGACTTTGGTCCCTTTGGAGGCACCTTTCAGATATGAGAGGCAATCTGCCAATCACAGGATGGCCTGCCCATGATGGCTGTGCTGTTTCGTGTGTTCGATTTGGTCATGACCAGGCCAGTATTTTCAGCTTAGGTGCAGACGGCAAGGTATGAKTTTTTTGGACATTTGGGATACTCAAACCACTTTCCAGCGTTTTTATTTTGGGTATTCAACTGACGAATCCCGTTAAAATCATGGCTTAATGTCTCAGCACATGATGTCTTTTCACCTTATTTTTGCTCCAGAATGATTTGTAGTAAATAATTTGATACATAGAATCAGAGACCTCCTAATAAAAGCGTATCACAGATCCTGGAATGGAGTTTGCACAACCAAGGTCAAATTCTGGGATCAGCGGATGCAAGCTCGTAAGTCTTCCTTCCTAACCCTCCCAGATCTCTGCATCCTTGTGTCAATCAGTGATGTGTCTGTAAGAACAGGTTGTCTTTTGCACCGGAGTAGGCAAGGGCCATTTCCTTGTCAACCGATCCTTATCCAATTCACCTGGCACTGTGTTGGACCAGATATTGCGCCTTGGATCGTGGAGTCCTACCCCGACATGAATTTTCCATCGATTCAGGAGGACGTCACTTGCTACTGACTTCGAATACCAATTCAGCTCCTCTTTATCAAGTAAGTATCACAATTTTTGGCACATTAGTCGTCCGTCTTCTGTTGAAGACWGTTTCCATTTAACCTTGTAACCGTAGGCCTTACAAGTAGAATACGATAGTCTTGTATTACATCATCATTGTATGTATCTTCACCCCCAACCTCCCTCATTTTCCCATTGTTTTCGAAGTGGTGACATACGACAGGGAATGTTTGCCAATTATAACTAATTGCATACATGGCATGTAAACAGCACGTGGCAGTGGCATTGTTGCACTTGCATTTTTTGGCTTCACCWTATTTGTGGCTTTGGTTCCCAAATTTTAATAATGCTTCAGTGTTAGGTTTTCGAAATAATTATCTGATGTTTTCTAGCTAGACTTTGGTATACTGAACGTGAGCTGTTTCTCGGCAACTGCAGTGGGGTTCATCGATGACTGAAACCACTCTGGAGCACACGGCAGCCGTAACCTCAGTAGACTGGCACCCTTCTCTGCCCATGTTTCTGACCGGCTCTGCAAACCACTCCGTTCGAATCACTGCAGTTGGGTGATGCATGCTGCCCAAGCAATCMAGCGGTCGAAGACGTCATCTTTCTTTTTTTTCGTATTTGTTTTGCAATACAGTGGAGCATTCGCTTGTCTATTTAGTACCCTTTTTTCACCTCCAAGTGGCTAGAGACCTGCTCGAAGGGAAAAACAAGCTAATGTTGAATTTAGAAGTTGGTAGACGAAAGCTCTACCCACAATTTCTCGTAAGGCCAGTTCTAAAATAATACCGCACTTCTTGGTCAGATTTGGACATTTGTTGCAAAATCCTCGCTGGCATTCCGAAACTGACCTGGCGGTGAGGTATATCAAAGGTTCTCTTTATTTATCCACGATTAGGCCTTATACCATCATGTAAAGATTTGTGTATCTTCTTGATGTATTTAAAGTTTTCTGATATCAAAGARTTTTATACAAGAGGTTGAGACGTGAGTGTACTACTGCTACCTGTGCATGTGTTGGAAACTGGCATGAAAGTATTAGAGAATCATTTTTTCTGCATAGCATAATATATCATATGAGGTAAAGTACCCCACATGAGGTCAAATGGGAGCAAGCTCATTGTGGGCAAATTTTGACTAGTGTATGTTCAAGTATAATATAAGTGGCTTTGTCCTTGGATAGAGACTATGGCATGAACTCAGCATTGACTTTTGGTTTGTGAAAGTCCAAATCCTATCTACAATTGCATTTACATTGCACAATGTTCTCATTCACATTGTATGACGTTTTTGGGATGTGGGGTCTGACTAACTGCCGGCTTGAAAATACAAACGAGGCCGAGAAGGGGGTGCCTAGGCGGACCCCTTCCCTATTTGACTAGTATGTTGTTTTTTGGACATCACTTTTGAAGAGAGAGGTGTGTCTACTAGCCATAGTTGAAGACATTAATATATGTAGTAGTAATCTTGCAGTATTAATCTTTATCTAATAAGACATTCATTTTTTAAAAAAATTCTACAAATTCCCTACCAACATCTTATTATCAATTAATGTAAATATTTTCAATACTTGCCTCGTAACATGTAATCGCCTTTATCAATTTTCACACTATTTATTTTTGCTCAAATATTTTTGTTTCAATACTACTATTAATATTATTATTCATCAAAGACAGAGCCTCACGGTCATATCGTTCTTGTTTTACTAGGCACAATGGGCTTGCTCCCATTTGGCCTTGAATACGGTAGTTTACCTTATGAAACTGGCCTATTAGTGATGTTTTCTCAAAACAAACTTTCTCATTTCTTATTAAACTGCCCTTGTCATTGCAAAAACACACCAAGATGTGATGTATAATAGATTTTTCATCTTGGTTTTGACTAGAAGACCCAACATAAAGGAAAACAACTTGATAATAGAAACAATGCTTAGATGTTTATTTTAGAATTTTAGGTGAGTTTCCTTATGCATACAAAAGGGTCATTGCAATTTGGAAAATTTTAGACTAGGTCGAGATTTTCCCAAAGTGGAAGTAATCATGTGGCTCTCAAAATAACAAATATTGTTTGGTAGAATTTAGCAACTTCATTTAGATTTTGGCCTACTAGGCCATGCCCCTCCAAATATTCCATAGGATTTATAAAGGTAACGAAGGGCTTTTGGTTCCTACAAAAAACGATTGCTTTAGAATTTAGATTTTAGAATATGATTTTAGAATAATGTTTTTATACTAATTTTTCAAAAAGTCTTACAAACTCTTGTGTGTATAGATATAGATGCACCMCATTGCAAAAATTTGCAACATCTAGCTTTGTAGTAATGAACTCCAAAATATAGATGAAAAGGTGACCATATGTAAGATGGATTAAATTATAACACTCTTTTGTGACACTTTGCATATATTGAAGTACTAGTACTCTAGTAGAAAAATTTGCAATATCAAAGATTGAAGCAATTTATTCGTCCTTTGGATTCCAAAACATGCCATTGGATGAAAATAATGAATGAAAACTTGATCATCTGTAGGCATGACAAACGAAATTGTAACTATGCATCACACACAATCCAATGAAAAGAGGTTGTACACAATCCAGCCATTTCATTTTGGTATTAGTTTCCCCCCCTTCCTCCTAAATAACCAGAGCTATTGATTTTTGATTTTAAAAAAATTACAAACCCCCCGCCACAACCATTGATCTTGGTTAGTGGTTACGATCTCGGACATAGATACGATACAAATACAAATATAGATATGATATAGATACGAATATAGATACGATATAGATACAAATACAGATACGATATAGATACGAATACAGATACGATATAGATATGAATACAGATACGGACACAAATATAGATACAAATACATATATGAATAAGATATGAATACAAATATGAATACATGTAAAAATACGAATACGGATATGGATACTAGGAAACATATCCCATATTGTATGGAGCAGTTCTTGCTTCCTGAAAATTATAAAGAGGGGAAAGAGGGGGTTCAAAATAAATTAAATTAAATTTTTTTTAATTTAAAGTTTAATTGGATTGGCTTGGGCTAGCTATGTACAACCACTTTTGAGTGCATAAAAGTGTCACTATGCACTCAAAAGTGGTTGTATACAGCCAGCACTCACACACAATGTGCCAAAGTGCCAAAAAGAGGCGTTCCACCTCCTGGTTTGCATTAGTCTCCCCCTCTCTCCAAAAAATCACAGGCCATTGATTTTTTTCTTAAAAATCCCCCCCCCCCCCTTCCTTGCCGTTGATTTTGATACGAATATTGGGATATGGTACACTGGAATACGAATACTAGGATACAAATACTGGAATATGAGTACTAGAATACGAATACTAGGATACAAATACTGGAATACAAATATTGGGATACGAATATTGGAATATGAATACTAGGATACAATACGTATACGGATATAGAAATGAATACGAAAACCAATTAACCCATATTGATTGTCATGTAAGTTGTGTTTTGAAAAATATAAGAGTAGGAGATACTGGGCTTTCCAAACTATTTTCACATTGGATTATTTTTCATACCCCCTAATAAAATTGGAGGGGTTATGAAAAATAATCCAATTTGAAACTATTTGGTACACTGTTTTACATCACTATCCACTCAAAAGTGGCAGGCAGCCTTGTGCTTGCCACCCCCGGTTGTTGAAAAAATCCAAGCCGTCGATTTTCTTAAGAGAAAATTAAAACTCCACCACCACCCATTGATCTGATTTTACACATACCGCAAACGATCTTGGCAAGAAAATATGTGGACCTAGAAATAGCCATTGATCATCACCCGTTGAAAGAAAAAACATGGACCATTGATCATCTTCCACTACAAGATAGGGTTTTGCGCTTTGTAAAAACAAACCAGTATGAATATAAATACAAATACTACTTAATACATATACAAATTCTACTGAATACATATACAACTGAATACGAATACGGCTGAATACTGAATGTTTGTCCCATATTGTTTGGAGTCCTTTCCCCCCTCCCAAAATTACAAGAAGGGAGGGAGGGGGAGGTTCTGAATTAAAAATTTTAAATTTAATTTTTTTAAATTCAACACCCCCTTCCCCCTCCCAATTTTTTTTTTTAATTTAATTTAAATTTTTTGGGAGGGGGGAAGGGGCTGTTGAATTAAAAAAATTAAATTACTCATTGTGTCACTATACTATACTATACACAGTGAGTAGGCGGTCACTGCCGGATACTACATAGTCATCATATATGCAATACTAGAAAATATTTGGAAGATATATATATTTGGACACCAATACACTAGATTCTTTTAAAAAATGATTTAGGTGATTATAAAACCTTGAATTGTACTCTGTATTAACTAAATTATCAACAACTCTAAGGTGATTCATAATTTTCACATATATTTCATAACAAGATGCTTCATAACTTTCATATTGCACAAAAGAAATAGAATGACTATAAAAAGTTATTCCATACATATATACATGCTCTATAAGCCTTTTCTTTTTCTAATAAATTTTATTTTATTTTCTTGTTTCTTTTGGAGCTTGGGCATGAATATATTGAGTTATTGTAGATGGCATAACTTTTGCTCTTAGGCACTCATTGAAATAAAATTACATCTTTTAACCCCTAAATGCTTGAGGCACCAAATTTTCGTGTCAAAAATACTTTGAAGTTAAATAAAACCTAACCAAGTTGCAGATTTTAGTATCTTATAATTTTTGAGAATTCTACTTGAAGTTCAGTTTTAGCATCTAAAATTCCATTTTGAAAATGATTGATTATGATTTTTCTATTCAAGATTTTGTGCAAGAGGGTCCATAGCAATCTTGACTTTCCATGGTGTTAAGGGCTTCTAGGAATGAGCCTCATATACACAAGATCTTGGAGAAAAAATCACATTAGAAATTCATTTGACATGTAAAAAGAGGATTACAAGACTTCAAATCACTTTTGCAAATTTAACAACTTCATGATCAAATATTATAATCTTTGAATCTATAAGTGATATTGTTGTGTTTTCTTTCCCTATGTGATCTCTAACATGTCTAGTTTGAAATTTTACGGTTACCATTCTAAAAACACTGATACAACTTATTGTTGGCTTTTTGTTCAATTTGGAGCAAAATCCTAGAAGCTCAAAAAAGGCCTTTAGCATTTAGGGGTTAAAGGCTAATTGTTTCCCTATTTTTAAAGAATTTATTGGTAAAAAATTGAGACATGAAGAAATTTGGATTTTGTTTTCATTTTTCATTTTTTTTACTTACTTTTATCATTTTTGTGTAGACCTACATTCTTTGAACAATCCCTTTGGTCATTAAAAAAATCTAGATCTTATCTAGAAATATCTTGGAATACAGATTTTAATCCCTATATTTCCATCACTATCACCAATATACTACCAAAAACCTCACAAAAATCGCCATTTCTAGAGCAGAGAGTAATAAATAACAAAATTAATATTAATTTGTATATCCAACCATAGGATTATGCACTCACCAAATTAGACTAGACTAGGAAGCTCGAAGTCGGATCACTTGACATGCTCGGCCTTTGTACATGATGATGATGATGATGCATTCTGAATTTCTACGACTTTGTGCCGCTTGGAGAGCAGTTCTCTTTCCTAGTTGCAAGTTATTTCCTCTCGGAATATGTAGTTCCTAATTTTTCTTGTTGGAGGTGCTCCTGGAGCTTCTGTTGCGCTTCTATTATAAGCGTGTCGGTATTTTTTGATCAGTGACGTGTTGGTGTTGGTAGAACACCAACGATTTGTACTCGTCACTAAGTTGGGCACACCATACTCGCTTCGCTTAGTGCTGATCAGAGTTCCTTATAATTCCTTCTCCAGCTGAATTTACGCAGAATAACAAATTTATAAGAGGCGATTACAGTCGTTTGCGCATAGGAGAAGCTTCCCAGAGGCTGAGGGTTTCTGAAGGAGGAATTATAACTTTTTTTTTCTTGTGGAGGCGAGTTAGCAAATGAATATTGTCTAAGAATTTCGGGTGACAATTTTGGGTCATCCATGATTTAGGTGCCGATACTTTATTGGACAGATTAGGTTGAGTAAGAGATTTTGGTATTCCCATTGATTTAGTGGTGGTCAACCAAATTACAACTTGTTGAGCAAATCCTCGTTCCTTCAGGGGTCTGCAATTTCTCATTTGAGTCTTCCGAACTGTCGAAGCTCTTTGGGATTCTTCTTGACAACTTATTCTCTTGATGCTCGGCCAACTCTTACAAGTACTGTCACTGAGTTATCGCGTCAACTGTGCTTCTTGCCTCTCTTCGTGTCTCTCAGACACTCTCATGTAGGAACTCGTCAATCTTGACCAGTAAAAGAGATTCGTTGTCCTGTTCAGAGGCGTGTGCTTCATCACACAGCCCGAAGAAATGTTCTCTACTATCGTTAAGAGCCAAGTGCATGATGAGATTCGTACTGTCCATGTTTCGTATATCACCGTCAAGATTTGAGATGGTATCCAAGAACGATTCGCTGTTTACTCGTGGAGCTAAGGCAACGTTGACGTCTAGAATGGTAGATCTTCCTCTGTAGCATTTTCTTCGTACAGCCTGTCGCATATGAAAATTCTTTTAAATGGCGAATTACTTTCAAAACAAAGGTTAGGTATACTCTCAGCTGCAAAATCTAAGAAAATCATGACAATGGATGTGAGGCGGAGGTCCTTGCCTGGTATAAATCACTAAGTATTTCAACTTGCTCACGACCCAAGAAGCCTCGCCTTTGAAGCTCCAGAAAGAAATCAACTGTACCAACTGTGACATGTCGGGTGATCTTAAAGCTCTCTACAGCTGCTTTGAGAACCTGTAAATTGAAGACCACCGGCAACCAATTGTACGGAGGAGAAAAACACAATATAGACGAAAGGATGGAAGCAGAATACTGGATTCCTTCGTTATCCTTGACCCCTTCTTGCACTTGAGCCAGAGATAGCAATAGTTCTTCTGCGACTGTTTTGTACCAAGGACTCCTTGTAATGGCTTCCTTTTGTTTTAGATCAAGCAAGGTCGTTGCAAGCAGACTCGTCATGCATATGCAAGCATTCTTCCTCAACAAGCCAGCACTTCCTAATGCTGCACCTTGCAGAATTAATGTCATACTTCTCAGGTCATTCACCGAGCTTTCAGCAAGATTCCCTTCGAGCTTGCCATTGATGTTCGCGATATGTGACAGATGTTCAACTAGGCAAGAGGATGTCAATATCTGTATGGAGTCCGTGCTGAAACATAGTATSCGGCAGAGATGCTGATACGAAATTCTGGAAGTAATTTTCGCGGAGAAATCCTCTGTAAAACTGCGGTCAATCCTGTTGTTCGTTTCTTCGTACGTTACGTTGCAAATTCCACTGCAGTATACAACGGACAGCTGTCAGTAACCTCAACTTCGCAGTGTTACCTGCATTCGTCATTTGCAACAACCAGMAAGATTGAAAGGAATCCAGAATTCGCTAGAGATTCATATGGCTTACCACCTCAACCATAGAGTGTGAAACAAGAGGGAGGCTCTCAAGCTCATCCCGTCTTCAGAGTAAGTATCCATTGTGGACAACGCGGAACTCTTCTGGGAAGCATTCACGATGTTCCGTTCCAAAGTATCTCGGAGCTCGACACTCATACATACCTTTCTTGCTGCTTCCTGTAGTGTAGGGATCCTAATAGATTTATGCATGACCAGTGTAATAAGATTAACCAGTGGAACACCAGAAGCATGTATGTCCCTCCCATTGTTCAGTTGTAACAGTAAGAGTTTCTCCGTCTGCATCACTCACATGCCAACCGCAATGTACATGTTCAAAATCGCAGGAAATGCTCTTATGGATTTAGAGTTCAAAACCATCCAGGTTTACACCTGCAATTGGACRTTAGGTTTTCAGAGCAATCAATTACTCCAGCTACATGGGTTTGAACAAGCACCTGACTTGCGATATCCATCCAGGCGCCCTCATCCGTCACAGCCATGGGTTCGTCGAGGACAACAAGCAGTTGAAAGAGTAAGTCTACGCAAGCCGTAACTGTGGCTGTAGGGGCCTCACAACCTTGCAAAAGAATGAACCGCCTCAGGGTTTTCACAACCGCATGGCTGTGAAATTTCTGTGCRAAGCTCCAACTGCTCCTGATAATGCTTGAAAGTCCAGTTGCAACGATCCTAATTTCATTAACAAGATGCCTCTCGACTACGTCAAGGAAAAGTGACATTAGGACCCCTGTCGCGTAGTAGTCCTCATCAAYCAGCTGTGCTACCTGAACCTCTGCGCCAGCATCCAGATTCTTCAGGAGTAGTTCTTTGCTGATTTCAGAGAGACTTTCTTTCTTCACAATCCACTTGAGTGCAGGTAACGGCAGCTCATAATTCAAAGAGCCACTGTTGTAAGCTGCTTTTAAAATGTCAATCATAAYATTTTCAGCCTTCATACTGGGGAAACGACCCTGCAACATAATATTTTGTTGTCCTTCAATAAACAAGAGGAAAAATTGTTCCAGAACCGGAGAAGATGGCGAGGCTAGAAGCGAAGAAGAGGAGTTTACAAGAACATGCTGTTCTAGAGAACTGAGTAGCTGCTTACTTTCCACAAGTCTGCAGGCAATCAATACAGGATTCTCGCTTAGATATCGATGACGCAACGTTCTAAAAAAATATCATAGAATCACATCATTAAGCTAAGCTTCACCAAATTCTCTTCTAGGATGCACACGCAATCCTCCTCTTTACAAACCTATACAAGAACAGCGGGAAAAACGGCTCATTGATGGCTATTCTGCATAGCAACTGAGCAGTTCAACAGGAGTTCTCAAATTTTTAGTATGAACAAGAGTCTCAATATCGGTGAAGGTGGAGACATGTTAGAGKGTCRAGTAAAACCTGTCACCGTGTTCTAAGGTAGTGAARAGTAGAGCGATGATTGCTTGATGRGCCGCAATAAGATGCCAGTCCTCATGGCTTCTCTGTTCGAGTAATATGAGTAAGCCTTCCACGTCAGCTGGTAAGTGATGCAGAATGTCAACTTGGATAAGATCCCCACGTGAGGAGGTCCTATTTACTATTGCGCCGATTGCGCTGTAGATATTTTGCTTCAGATCCGCCGAGGGAAATTTCGACATACTCTCAAAAGCCATGTTGACCCAGCACTTGGAGATTAGAGTTCTCGCAAATTCGCCCGCCTGGATAGCCTCTCCATCTTGTACGATTTTTCTGACAGTACTGAAGAGAGCATCGATAGTTTCTTCGTCTGAAATGCTTTCATAGGAAGCTGTAATAACCGGGAGCATTCGCAAGTGGAAATGCGTCATCAAAAACTGTGCCAATTCTCTAAATTGCTYRTCGGCAAAATTCTGTTGAGCACAGAAGAAATGTGCCGCTTGTAGCAGATGCGTGGCAGAAAATATACCATTGTGTTGGCTTGCGTAAATGAGGTCTGCACTGATGCAATCAGTCATGGAGAACACGCAGTCTAGAAGTATTTGGCAAATTGAAGGGATATTGCAGCACGAAGGGGCTCTCAACAATGTTATAAGAGTATCGCAAGTGGCATTCAGGCCCTCAGGAGAGAGTCCAAAGCCAAGAATGTCAGAAATCTCGTGGTCTTTTACAATTCTGCTGTAACATWGAAAAGATTTCTTCAAGAGGTTCATCAGGTGTTCGGCGCGGGTGTGACTTATTACCCCAGGGCGATCACCAATTCCAGCAGAAATTATGCTGAGAGTGTCCTTCTGCAAATCTCCATAAGCAGAAGWAAAGGAATGTTCGAGTACACGGAGCAGCGGTTCAAGTCCGAGACTGAAGTGGTCAGAGAACGTAGGGAGCGCCAACGAAAGTGTCATAAGCGTCCGGACGGCGCTGATGCCAACTGCGTCAAGATCGCCTGCAATCCGAGATGCAATAGTTCATAGTGTCATTTATCCTGGGCATGTGAAGGAACGATATGGCATTACATCGATCTGAAATGACTGATACAACGACACCCTGTTCCCATAAGACAAAAAATTTAAATCTCGTTTTCCAGGCTTCATCCCATCTTCAGGTGAGTTAGCGGGTGGTTTACGAAACCTCATTCACAGGTCTGTGATGAAGAATAGAAGACAAGTGCATYGCAARTTGCATACCTGATACCCTCAGAACCTCGAATATGTAGTCAGTTAGTCCCTCCTTAACAAGAGAATGAAGCTCTTCGCCGATGTCCAGGCTCGTAGGGCAAACCTGGTCGATCAACACTAAAGATCTAATCTGGACTTGAGTATCAGTAGATAGAAGTGACGCCTTCATTGCCTCTGCGAATTGTCCCACGAAAGAAGCACTTGCCTGACCTGGTGGCGCAGTCACATCCTGGTCACCTGCATCGCGTTGTCCGTCGAAAGCAGTTGTTGATAGGCTGATGTTGAAGACAGATGCTTGGGCAAGTGCAATTAAMAAGTCTGTCATCACAACGCTGATAATMATGAGGAAGTCAYTGAGCCCGACATTGCATGAATAAGCAGTTGGCTCCATGYGATGGACATCGGGGACATCAAAATCATAAGAGTTAACAGATAAGTCGGCAGGATTTGAGAGTGTACCTAAGCTGTTTGTCCTGACGACATCATTATGTGTTTTCTCCAAGGCACGTAGAGAGAGGTAAACCAGTGAGGGGCAGTATTCAACTAACATTTGAATGCCACCTTCCAAGGAGGTTAACTTGACGAAAATAAAGAAAATATCCACACCGATCTCATCACTGCACATGTTATTGCAGCGTACCATATGAGTTTCCATATCATTCTATTCAAATACATATATATAAGCCCCATAGGGTGGCATAACTTTTGCTCTTGGGCACCAATTGAAATAAAACTACAGTTTTAGAAACCTAATGTGATTTCCTACCTTTATAAAAAGTTTCAAAAAATAATGTCAAAAATTGAGGTCACACAAGCTTGTCCAAATTTCCAAGTGTCCCTCATAGGAACTTTGGTCCTTTAGGGGTTAACCAAAAAAAAGGGGGAGTGAATAAAAATCCACCACCAAAATGCACAACCGGCCCCATTTTTGACATTCAGGAAAGCAACAAATTGAAAAACAAAAATGGCGGCTAATTGCCTAATTCCATTACAAAATGGGGGATGTCAACCAATAAAATTTACACCCTCTAGGCCCACCTCCGGGTAAATTTTGAAATATCCAAGCCACCTTCTAGAAGCTAGGAAATTCTTCGATTATCCTTCATGACTCCCTGAACTGTGGTGGGAGAAAGCAATGGAAGCAGCTAAATAGTTATTTTGGAAAATTTTCACAAGAATCTTATCTCATCTAGATTAACACTAAGAAAAATGTTTGAAAAACTTGATGAATCCACACAAACCCTTCTCAAAAAGAATACTAGATTTTCTAATAATTGGATAATAGCTAGTATTAATAGTTAATTATGTGAACAGTTTTACCCATTTGTTTCCTTGCTTGCGTACATTTTAGGATGCAAGTTGTTCTACCATATGAACAAATTTAAAAATTAATTGAATGGAGTCAATTTAGTGTCGCACTATTCGCATATTATTCTATTATGTGAAAAATATTCCAAACAAAACAATTAGGGATTTATTTTCAAGGTTTCCAATGTATGTTGATATGTCTTTTAAGTGAAGGGGAAAAAAATGTCACCTAGAAAATTAAGGTTATCAATAATTTTTTGTTTTTCGGAAATTAATATAAAATAAAGATATTTCAATTTGAAATAATTTGAAATAGTCGAGCTTTGATAAATTAGTGTCACATGGAGTATGAGGACAAATCAGTGTAGTGCGATTTGCAATCTTGACTTGTCAGAGTGATGGAGTGGTGAATAAGTAAATTTATACATGCAGATGTTGAGATATCATCCAACTTGAATTTTGGGGGTGAATTAGGTGGTATTATCCATTAAAAAATATCATATCTTTAATTCAATTATGTTGATAGACACTTATCAAAGGTTAATACAAAACTCATGTTTATATTAATTTTGTTCAATTGCATAAAAACCCATTAATCCCTAAAGTTCTTTCATATTTTTAGATATTCAAATTTGCATCAAAATACTCGTCCCTAAATCAAGGCTAAAATCTTTGTCTATATTTTATTTTGAAACGAATTCAACTATAGGATCCTTTGGTTAACTTGCTCAAGTGCATCTTCCTGAATATTGTCTATAGTGAATATTCCTATTGATTGCATGCTCTATCAACCCGAAATGCCTGACATGTATATTAAAGAGTGGAAGCGCATGGCGCTACCACCAAAGCTAAAGCATGCATTCCATTGTGAGCAAGGAATGGAACACAATGGTCTATGCTAAAGCCCACAAAATGTTTGAATGCTACAATTGTGCCTTAATGGAAATTTGTTGCATGAGTATGCATTGTCTAGATTGATGATGCTCTAAGGTGGATTCATGATGCAACTGGATTCTAAAAGCATTCTCTAATACAAAGGAATATATTGTTTTCTTCAATATACAATTGCATTTGTCAACGTACTAACACATCTCTAGAGACATACACAATTGATAGAATAAAAAATAAGTCCAAGAAGGTTCAAAAATATGAAACAACTTTCAGTAGATTCCAACTCTTTCAATCATTTAGAAAAATATTGCAATGCATATAAATCTTGAAATTTCTAATCTACACATAAATGATCACTCTATGGAATTGCTATCTTACAACATTATATGTAGCTAGTTTCTTAACAAATTGGTAAAAATGTAAATGATTAAAAAGATGCCTCAATTTTTGAGAAATTATTGACCTACTTCGTTCCCCACCTAAAACATATATATTTACTATATTGCTTAATTCATAGAAATTCAATTCACATTCAATTCACATTCAATTCATTGACAAAGAAGAGATGCAAGATTGCAAGGACGTTTAATTTCTATGACTATAAACATACATGATTGCAAAGTTTGTTGCCTCACCATTTAGACCGTCTCAAAGCACAATGCATCACAAACAAACAAACACAACTCTTGCTAGCTAATAAAATCCTAACTCACAAAGTAAAGAGTTCAAGGTTTGGAGGTAAGACAAAGTTTGGATAAATTTGACTACCTCAAATGAAAATAGAAGCAACCATCTAAAAATTGAACAAAGACAAATGTGAAAGTTCTTTTAATTATACTTTAAAGCTGCCTACTTTCAATTTATTAATTCTAAGTATACTTTGGTCTACCTAACTATATTTTGCACTTAACCCTTGAACCCCAAAGGAAACGTTTTGTGTCCTCCAGATGATAGATAATCAAACCATGTAGGACAAAATTGCAACTTTTCATCCTTGGTATTAGGAGTGGAAAGGGATAATTAGTCATTGGGCAGAAAGCTGCCCATGCTGCTAGGAAGCTATAGAATCAGTCTTAAAAGCTTCCATTCTAGTATGTTTGTACTCCGTATACCCAACTCAATGAAGATTCTGTATTAAATGCCAAGATTTTTACGGAACTCATTCTTTAATTTTTTTTTCTAATATGGTAGAAAAGGATGAGATAAGAAATCTGGAGATTCAATTTGAAGTGTTCAAGATTGGACATCGGACATCGCATTTGGCAATCTGCATACTAAGTTCACCGGAATTCCAACACACCGCAAACAAACTAACACACAACAAGACTTCTGAGTAAGGACATTTACACTGAAGAGCTTCAACATGATACACAATCTCTCTGAAAGGTGGTTCAGCGTGTCAAATCTCAAAATATCGCAGTTAGTATTCCTAATAAATAACAAATACTTCACCAAGGGATGCCATCAACGAATGCACACATTATAAAGTTCAAGGAGAGTGAAATAGCCACCACATAAACTAAACTCCACAGCACCAATGTGCGAAGGTTCATTAAACTAATCAACTCGCTGGTAGTGTCTAGGTTACATCGAACTTTGGACCAGTTGTGCAGGAGCATCAGACAAACTCAGCAAGCGATGCTGWTGAAAACAAAATGGACTTCCAGGTCACGATTTACAACCAGGTGATCTGAGCTCAAGTTGGTGAGAACTTCATTACAAGATGGCCTGCACCAGTACAAAGACAACAACCTCGAGAACTGCCAAGCACTTGATCTCAGCCAAACGAAGTCCGATCACCCGATTAGCGAACTTAAAGAATCTAGGCAGCAGCACCCTTGCCCTTCTTCTTCTGAATCTTCCTCTGGTAGAACTCAAGCTCCTTGCCCTCCAGAATATATCTGCATAATAATATTTTCAGTTCCAGACTTCGACAAAGAAAGAGTCTAATCATAACCTCTGAGTATACAGTCCAGGTATCCAAACCTGGTGGGTAACATCCAATTATCAATTTCTGCAGAGTCCCTGGCCTCMATATGATATTTTTGTCCATACAGCGACCAGCAACTGTTAAAAACGAGCTTGATAGAGGAAACAGAAGAACACCAACTGGAAACACRCACTTCTACATAGAAGACTAGGTRTAACATTAAAAGAGCAGCAAAGAGTCGCGTACCCGTCAGACCGGCCACATTGCCCAGGTCGGGATGAGATGCAAGCAAGAAGTCTACCGCTGGCGAACTGGACCTCCAAATGAGAATCTAGCTTCTGGCCTACTTGCCTCTTAGCAATCTTCTTCAACACGTTCTTGCTTTGCTTCTTCTCCTCTTCAGTTGCTTCGACACCTTCCTGAAATTTCACAAAATAACCCTATCCTTAAGCAGAGAACATCCACACTTTTACTGCGTTTTGATTGTTACCGAAAGGATTTCAGAGAATTAGGGGTATTAATGCCATCACAAATTACCTCGTCCTTCTTGACAGCGGCCTTCTTTTTCTTGCCGATTTCAAGACCGAAATGCTGACTGTACCACGTACGGAAAGGAGCAGCATCAACTTGGATGATGGCATTCTTCACCAGAGTCTGGGTACGGACAAGCTCGTTGTTAGATGCGTTGTACACCACATCCAGAATTCTCGTCTTGCGGGTAACAGCTTCCGAGCCCCATGAGAAATTTCCCGTATCCAGACGCAGAGCCCGGAATTTAGAGTTTCCCCCACGAACTCTGATACGCCTCACTGTCTTGTTGCTGGACAGCTTGGTCATGGCCCCCTGCCTTCCCAACTCGTACTTGCGCTTCTTGCGCCATGACTTCTTCTTGCCTCCAGTTGCCCGTCTCTTGTGAGTGGAATCCCTGGAGATACCTGCATAAAGAAGTAGCTTGATTCGCCTTAGACCACCCGCTCCTAACCAGAAACCATACCATTTCCAGATGCACAAGCACCAACGCACATCTAACAAGCCGTAGACATCTCAATTCAAATAGCCGAATTACAAAATCTCTTCTACTAACAGAACCCTAAAGCCCACTAAACACCATCATTTCTTCCATAATAACCACACGATCAGGTATTCTAGCACGGCGAAGAGCGTTTTAGGTTGCTAAATCAAAAAATTCAAAAAACTCCAGGACAAAACCTAATCCAACAGTTTCGCTATAGAAAATCCAACCAAGCGTGAAAACAACCACAGCGAAATCACAGCGAATTAAAAAAGCGCTTCCAAACACAAAAGAATTACGAGATGATGAGCAACGTACCCATGGTGCCGGAGCTGGTTGCTACCACGCAGCAAGCAAAAAGAAAGAGAATTCAGGCAGCCGTCCGGTTATTAGGGTTAGGCAGAGCCTGGCTCGACGGGTGACCCATCGTTCCACCGGGTGAACCGGCTCTACCCGAGCTTGGAGTTAGGGCTCTCATAACCTAAAGCTGTAAGCTGTATCATCTTCGTCCAGCGGTTTGAAGCTTCAAGTAAGGGAAAAATGGGCGGCGACCGGTAGTAGAGTGTAAGTCCTTTGGGAAATTCCATTTTTGAAACATTTAAGTTACTACCTCCGTCCCGAAATAAATCCGGGGTTTCCAAATATACTTGTCTTTAATTAAATTCGAAATTGTCTCTCCATAACTTGGTTAGTTATAGGTGGTTCTACCTTACTGCACTTGTCCCCTAGTCCACTGAGAATACAAAAAACAAGACGAACAGCARAAAGATTACTGCACAGTACTCTTACAATTGGTACTGATCATGTCCAGCTGTTAATATTGAATATTACCAAGACTTCAGAAGAACCAAAATAGTATTGCTTTGTATCATACACTCAAAAATGAGAGAGAACAAGAGACACATTTATCCCCTTGCTTMATCTCAACTGCCATACACATGTCTAGAAACGGGGGCAGGAAATTGCCGCAGAACTTCTAACCAAGGTTTCTCTACAATCAAGACGGAATTGGGTCCAGTGTGTCCCAAAAACAGGACTGGGTCTTTCATTCTCACCACAACCAGACTCTTGCTCTCCCTACCACCCCTACCACTGCTACTCGGAACCAAACTCTTGCTCTCCCTGGCTCCACTACTGCTACTCGGACTCACTTTCACAATGGCTCCATTTCCATGCACCTTCCCGTTCCCATTCGAACCTGCATGCGCTTTTCCATTGCCAATGGCCTTCTCACCTGCTGCTGCTGCTGCTGCTGCAATCGAGTCGAGCCCAACGTCATCTCCAATAGGTTGGCTGAAATCGATATGACACATTGCACTGCACATGAACCAAATATTTTTTAAGTACATTAAAAAGAGCACCATTCTTGGTCGAAATTTCCATGATATTTAGTGTCGCTGTAACAGAAACAATACCATAGATAAAAGWCACCCATTAATAATGATAGTGCCATGTGACTCGTACAAAACGAGACACATCTGGGTACTGCGGAGACCCTATTTGTGCCAGGTGACTATTTGTGTCACGTTTAGACCACGATGTAGCGGTAGAATGTACACTACGTAGTGGCACAAATAGGGTCTCCTACCTTCGAGGTCAAAGACTCTTCCATGTARATGCAATACTTAAGGTTCAGAGGCAGTGAGAGTTAGTTATTAGAACCCTCTGCTTGGAACATCAACAATTTAAAACATAGTCCCGGAATAATACGCATATTCGTGATAGAGCGCTCTGCAAATCGAGGGCTAAGACTCAAAAAAATTACTCCATTCTAATGATGGAAACCAAGCAAAACAGCTGAAAGCCGCGGGAATGAGTTCGCTACCATAATTAGAAAGCAATCTCGAGTGATGGTATAGGAGGTTCTGCTGTTGTACCTGGAACTGTAGGCGATAATGGACGTGGATGACGGCGTAGAGGGTAGTGAAAGGCCAATGACACTCCCAGGAAAATCCTGCATTTTCTCTGCAATACGAGCACCGTTGCGTTTTGACCACTCTCCAGGAGCCTTCACTTCCACGTCTAGAGCATGAATCTGATTGGCAGCACTGCTGACAATAAGAACATTGTTACTTCCTGGGTGAAATATCATAGCTGTAGCCGGAGTTCCATCCAGCACGGGAACCGTCCAGTGGTGCCTGCGTATTCAAGTCCCCCMAAATGTAATGTTAGCTTAAATCACACCAACTGAGTGATTCAAGGTTTAAAAAAATCATAGCCCGATAGGATCCAAAGCAGAAGAACACCCAACCTACTGCACAGTTTCAGCTAAAAAGAGAATTTACCTCAAAACTTCCAAGTTGAACACAGCAATATGCCCAGAGCTTGATGCAGCAGCAAGCCATTGACCRTCGGAACTAGTGCACATTACATTCACAATTCCGTTTGCCCATCCAAGATCSTTATGAGAAGGAACATGAAACGTATGAACCAGTTCGACGCTCTTCGAATCCAGAACCTGTAATTTCATCCAATAAAAAAATACCATCACGCTTCCGAAAAGATACCAAGAAATAACATGGTCTTCGTAACCTCTGCTCTCTCCTAAATAAATCTCTCAATTTCTGGAAAGAAGGACTCCACTATGRCTTCCATCGGTCTCTCCAAGAAAAKTCACRAAAATATATGGCAGSTAATAAAAAWTTCTAGGTAGGAAGAGAGCAGCCCTGCATGAACYGCAGGTTCACTACGGATGGCGTCACTTCTGCCAAACTCGTTCARTTGAAGAATTCTAAAGTAAACACTACCAAAGAGAATCGCAGAACGACAACAATCCGAATAAAGGAAGAGGGAAATTTGAGAAGTTTAAGAAAGGTGAATCTAAAAAGGATAAGAAGTCGCACCCATATAAGACCCTGAGGTCCRGCCACAATCARAMGACTAGAGTCTGCACTGAAAACCATGCAGTGGGCAGCTTGTAGAACTGCTGGAAGCTTCTTCCTTTTAATACGAATTGATGCTTCACCCATGTTTGTCACTTTGGGTTCAAGCTCATATAACCGAGGCCGTTGACTGTCTGCGAAAGCAACAAGCTGTCCGTCACCTGATATGGCACTGCATACAATGTGCTCACTTGAACTKATCTTAATCGTTGCCAACAGAGCTGGAGGTGTGCCAGGAGATTTTCCAAGTTTATCCAAAGTGGGTAGCTTCCTCGGTGTCGGTAAATGCCCATTGCTGTGAATTACCAGTTCTTTGGATTCTGGATCAACGCTCGAATGGCCATTACTAGATAGCTCCGAAACTGAGATATCATCCTCTGAATCCCCTTCCCACTTTCGCTTCCCCAGTACAGAATGTCCATTTTCGCTGACCCTATAATTCCCAGATTGCACGCCTTTACTATGGATCTTCCAGATATCAACTTTGGTGGAATGTTGAGCCATCAGCAAAGTGGCCCCCCCATGAAGGACCGACTGCTTTGCCAGCTGGATGGAAGGTCTTTCAGGACAAGGACATACGTCRTGAGGATGGAAAGAAAGAAARCCGTTTGCAGGGTATGTAAAAAGTTTTGCGTCGTTGCCACCAGAAATAAGCATTGCAGTCCGAGCACGAGCCCATTTTCTGTGATCATTGGGACCTGAATTTGGATTTTCTTTCGTTCGCTTCCTTTTCGACTTTTTCTTCTTGGTATTTAGTGTTATGTTACTAATAGTGTTACTTGAACTTTTATCACACCCACTCTAAATTTCAAGTAGTTTGCATTTAGTGTTGTGTTCACCACTCCTTAATTCATATATTTAGGTTTATATTTTTTTCATTGCAATTTGATGAAATAATATGTAACACTAAATTTAATTTTGTAAAATAATTTTATCCAATAGTTGACAAATAGTATCTATGTTGACATTTAATGTTGTAACACTAACATGATTGTTGACATTTAGTCTTGTGCTTCGTAATTAGTGTTGCCAACACTAAATACCATTATTAGTGTAGTTTGAAAAGATGTGGAAAAAATTTCAAAAATTTCCAACGTGTGCATTGCAAGACATTGGTGTTGAAAATTTTGAATTGGTAGAATTATTTTTTTGGCCCTATAGAAAACAAAGGAGCTCCACTTCACAAGGGCTTATTATTATGAAAATTAGTCCATGTTGTTGATGCTTATTTGGATTCATTCTTCAAGGCAAATTGGCTACATACTTGAAAATATTCAAATCATTTGGTCATGGATAACATACAGGAAAAAAATGCAATGTATTGACAAGGTTGACAAAAAAAAAAAACTTAACATGCATTAGTTTTAGGAATTTTTGAGGGAATTTCATATCTTCTTCATAAAAATTTTTAAATAGAAACTAAACAATGAAGACCTTGCCCAACCTTTCTTATACCACTAGAATTTTTTTAATAACTAGAATTCTAAAATCTAAAGATTAGGGGGCTAGATTATAGAAAGAATATTTTGGCACAAAGGTATTGACAAATATAGAGTAACAAATAAGATAGAGAATTGAATTGAGAATCCAGACGAGAAAAATTCATAAGAATAATAATTAAATTTCTTTTTTAAAGAAATTATCAAACTAGTAGAAGTAGGTTCAAGATTAAAGGATAATTGAATTTGGTAGTGGTTCTTAATTTATAAATGGAGTTGAAACATGTCAATTGTCATGTTGAAGTTGTTCATTAAGCAATCTCAACCCAATGCAACTTCTCTTTTATGAAAAAATGTGAAAATTGAACTGAAAATGAATCATGTTTGTTCATGTTTTAACAAGATGCTATGGTTGCCAATGTAACAAGACTATTCATAACTTTCACATTGCTAATCCAAATTTATTGAATACATATAATGAGCTTTCCATGTACATATAAAATTTATTCAATGTGGAATATTTTATTATATTTCATTTCAAATTTTTGTGATTTTTTTTGTTATCCGATCTCAAACAAAATGTGCTTGTGAGTGCACAATTTTTGTTCCTTTGCACCAACTAAATCCAAATTACATGTCTAGAAGTTGTTACATTCTTATACCTTAACAAAAGGTTTCAAAATTGATTATAATAAAAAATGGCATCTTAGAAACCTACTTGAATTCCTAAAAAGTCCATTGTAGAATAAATGGTCATTAGGAGTTTAGGCATACTTGAATGTTAACTTTCACATCTTATGGTTGAATTTGTCAAAAAAGAAAATATTGAAAATTAAGAGGATCTTACCTTTGGTTTGGAAAAAAGTGCCAATATTTAGAAACAATTGTAGCTAGGCTTCAAAACATCACAAAACTTTGATTCTAGAAAAATTCACAATTATTTGAAAATTTCACAAAAGAATTTGAAAGTTTTATTCTTTAAATGCACAAGACATTATACTTTGGTGTTGATCCAATGTTAAGTTAAAAAGAATCTTACCAAAGTACTACTTTTGATAGTTTTTAGATGAATACCTATTAAATTCTATTTTAAGCATCAAACTTTTGCTTTATAAAAGTATTTACGATTTTCTATTAAAGATTTTAAATCAAGCAAATTTCTTCTATAAATATTAATTTTTTTAGTGTTAGAGGTTTTTGGAAATGAGACTCAATTAATCAAATACATTGAATCAGAGGGAAAAATCGCTTTGGAAGTTCATTTATAATAATTGTAGATTATATTTTGAGAACATGTAAATTGATTATGGTTATATATGTTAATTCCTTTAACCTCATATATTTTTTTTATGACCTCAATTTGAGATTTGACATGTAAAAAGAGCATTGCAAGACTTCCAATCACTTTTGTAGTTTTTACACCCTCTTCATCAAACATTATAATCTTTCAATCTATAAGCAATATTTTTTTTTTTTTTTTTTTAATCTTTTCCTATGCAATGCATAACACATCTAACTTAAGTTTGTCTGGTTAAAAACCTAAAAAAATTGATACAACTTATCAAAATTTTAGTTTAATGTTTCTTTAGAGCAAACTCAAAAAAGAAGCTACGAAGCTCAAAAAAGGCCTTAAACTAGACATTTAGGGTTTAAGACTTATGCCGTAAATGTAGGGCACTAAGACAAAGTTGGTGCCTGTTTCCAAAAAAAAATTTCAAAAATTATATATATATATATATATATATATATATTGAATAGGAAGACATAGACGACCTAAACGCCTGCTTATCTGAGAAGAAAGTCTTGAATCTTTGACAACTTTGGCATCAGACTAATGCATTCTTCGATGCATTGGAACCTGATTCATTCCCTAACAAGAACATACAAATATTTGACCAATCTCATAGCACCCATACTCTAAGATTTTGAATCGATGTCCCCAAGAATGCATTGTTCATTTTCTAAAAAGAAGACATAAAAAAATTTGACCAATCTAAAGTCAAAGATTGTGAATGTCCCCACGGATGATCAATTCAAAATCCATAGATATTTGAAAGCTCTCAACCATTTCATAACTTCTGCATCCAGTATCAGAATAGTGCATTCTTCGATGCATTGGAACCCCCTTTCATTTTCTAAAAAAGAACACACGAAAAATTAACCAATTCAATAATATCCATAGTCTACGATTTGAAAGATTTTGAGTGTCCCCTCGGATGATCAATGCAAACTCCATGGGAGTTGAAAGTTCTCGGCAACCGTTTTGCAGGAAGGCGATGAGGAGTCGAAGATACTACGRGAAGCACCTCTCCTGCCAYGCCGTGCGCATGCGCCGAAACGGGCGCTCCACCAAGACCATCACACAGCTGGTGTCATCAACGAAATCGAGATCGCCAACCTCCGACATCTCCTCCGTGTCTTCTTCCATGAGCACGAACGAGTCGTCATCCAGGAGTCCAACGTTCTGGCGAAGAATTACGAGCTTCAGATCCAGTCGCTGCAGCAATGGTAGTCGCCGGAGTCCAGGAAGCTCCCCGAGTAGCACTCACAGGTCCGACATCACCTCGCCCCCATCGCCCCCTGATGCGTCCGAAATCCAAAAAAAACTAGAGTTTCCAGAATTGGACCAGCTGAAATCACTCCAACTACCCGAAGCCCCTCCGGCCGAGGCGTACTCGTCCAATGCCATGGGAATCTCGCATCGG
>VACF01002042.1:0-119665 GCA_006891605.1 Pleurozium schreberi
AATGGCATATCCAATTGTAGAATCTTCCTTACAACTTGCATGACGATTTAAGGAAGAAAATCCTGAAACTTTGAGCATGTACATTGTAAGATATTCTAAGGGAGAGGCACTCAATGGCATCCAAGTACCCAATGCCATCCCTTTCTAGGACATTCATTTATTCATTCTAGAAGGTCAATGTAGCGGGAATGTAGATTGCTTATTATTTTAGGTCAAAGAAATAGGCCATGTATTACCTACCTACATTTATAGTTTGAAATGATTATGCTTTGTAGAATTAGATGGAATTGGGTACAGGGACGCCATTAGGTGCCTTTCCTTTAAGTGGAAAGAAAAGAAAATGTTTGAATTTAGTAGTTTCAGATTTTGAGGCTTTGAATGTTGATAACTTCATTTTCTTTGCATTTTAGAGTTTTTGAGGTTTACATCTTTATGGTGGATAATTGAGTTACGTACGTAGAAAAAAACTTTTTCAAAAAAAATCAATTTGATTTTCATTCTTTAAAAATTGTTAAGTAAAAACAAATACAAGATGGAAGAGATGGTTAAATCACAAATAACTCTTAAATGGAATTGAAATGTGGCAGTTTTAATGGTTAGATTGATGTTGCAAGTGGGACTTTTTTTTTTGAAAAATTGTGAAGATTGAGTTCAAAAATAGATGCTATGTAATATCTTTTCAAGAAGATGTCTTGATTGCCAAAAGAAGACTCATCTTACCTTTCACATGGCTAATCCAAAGTAAATGAACCAAAGCTTTTCATGTACACATGGGTTTATTTTGTAAGTTAAAAAAAATTGAATTTTGAATTTTGTTTTTTTTGTTGTATAGAATCAAGCATTTTGAACTTAGGAGGGTATAGTTTTTTCCCAGTAGATATTGAAATGCAAGTACACTCTCTTACTTCTTGAAAAAATTTCCATGAAATATTGTAGAGTTCAAGACCATTGAAATCTCCCTAAAACTCTTAAAAAATCATTCCAAGACTTTGAACCCTTCAGGAGCTAAATTTAGATAAATTATTGGATTGAGCGCACAAAGTGATGTTCGGCATTTCATGTGAAGTGGGTTAGAGTGAAGTAAAAGTGATTAATTTTGAAAAGGCTCATTACTTAGGAGGATTTCAAATCTTCTGATATGAGGAAAGGAGTAAAAAAGTGCATAAATTAGGGCACAATTATGATTAAAATTAGACTTGGAGTAGATTGTTTTAATCATGTTTTGGAAACTATTTTAAGAAAGGGCCGGAAACAAAAGCTTAGAATAAATCCCTAAATCTCCAAGGCCTTTTTGGGTTCAATAATATCATTGCTTTTGAAGTGTTATAGGTCTAAATGTCACTAAGGTATAGAGATCTCGACCATACAATCTTGTGGTCAGTACACGTTGTATGTAGAAATTTTATTTGAAACTCATTTGAAGGTGAAATTTGATTTCAAACTGAAAAAAAATAAAAAGTGCTTCAAAGTCAATATACAAATACATTGATGAAAGAAAATATCATTCAATTGATTCCTTGTGCCTACAAGATTCTTTTTTGGAATGTCCAAAAATAGGTGCAAAAAGCACATCTATGGTTGAAACTCCTACTAAAATGCTTCTCAAAATGTGAGTCAGTCACAACTTCCAAGATTGATATGAAATTTTAACCACACAAACTAGACTAATATGCACAATTCTTCTAAAAAGCATTTATTTATTGGAAATGTACACTGTATGAAGAAGAAACAAGTGGCCAAAGTTCATTGTAATCCAAAAATCTTTGGATTTTGAACTTCAAATTGCTCCCAAACATATAAAACAATTTGCATTGACATGAAAATTTTACCACAATAACTAGACTTCAAGAGGAATACATTCCTACAAATTTTATTGAAAACAAAAATTGGATGAAGGAGATACAAGCCCTCAAAGTTGCAACCAACCCAATACAATTTGGTGAACTCAAATTGAGCTTGTATACTTCAATTAGCTTTCAAAAATTAGTCATCTTGGTTTAAACTAAAATTTTTACCACACAAACTAGAAGAAAGAGAGCAAAAATCCTAACAAGTTTGATTTGAATTTGGACATTGGATGCAAAAGTTACATCTCTTTGAATTGGACTTGAACTATTTGAAGACATTTTTGGTTCCCATAGGGCATTTAAAGGTTAAGGTAGTATACCTCATTTGAGGCCAAATGGGAGCAGGCTTATTGTTGACAAAATTAGACATAATAGTGGTGTACATTTCAAAACTTGACTGTACACAAGTATTATAATTTTGCCCACAATTGGCTTGCTCATAGTTTGCTTAAAATGCCTAGTAGTTCATCTTTGTACCAACGATATGTATATTGTATCAATCTAAATTTTTTGATATTTACAATCAAAGAACCGAGGGTTTATGATCTTACTATTGAAGGTATTGTTTATTGTTGAATGTACACCAATATTATAAATATATATATATATATATATATTTGAAGAATGATTTCTATTGAAGAAAATTTGATGAATTGCGAACATAATTGAAGCCCTCATGAAGTTGGGAGATTTTATGAAAAATATAATTCAAATGGGACTCATCATGAGCACCTTCACACAAAGTATACTGGAGTGTTTATAGAAGTGATGGAGTTAGACATAATGACTTAGAAATTTTGATTCAAGAAAGTTCAAGGTGTTGAATGGAAGGTCACATTTGTGGAGTCCAATTTTCCATCAATATGGATAATATTTAAATCTCAAGTCCTATCTTCCATTACTATGAGTAATAATGAAATCTACAATCCAATCTTCCATCACTTTGGAGTAATAATCAAACCTACAAAATTTACTTGATCACTGAAGTGATGGAGTCACACAAAATGGATTTGAAATTTTGGTTCAAGTTCAATTAAGGATGTTGGATTTGATGTCACAGACATGTAATTAATCCAATCTTCCAATTCTATGAGTTATAATTAGACCTACAAGATTTAGATGCACGGTAGCTCTGAATACATTCCACCAAAAAAACAAATAATATTATTCAATAAGGTAAAAGAAACACCCCAAAGCCTAAAAATTTATGATCTTGTTTTCAAAACACAAACACTTGGAAATGGCCCTTTTTGGTACAAGTATCAAAAATGAAAAGCCTCCTAATCTTTATGATTTAGGAACCCCAACATGTAAACGACTAAGTCTTGTTCCTTGTCGAAAAATATTCAAAATTGTCATTTCAAGTGCAAGGATAAAAAAAAATTAAATTTTTTTTTTCATATTCAGCCATTAAGATCTTGCAATAGACTATTATGAAAATGTGCTGTAAAAATTTCAAACACTTTGACCCTTTAGATTGCCTAATAAATGCATTTAAAGTAAAGAAGTCAAGTTTTTTTTGGCATGGTGGCAAATTAGTTTATGAGACCTTGAATCTCCTCAATTTAAAAATTTTGCACTATAGATCTTGAATTAAAAGTATTTTTTTCATGAAAAATTGATTTGAGGACATTGAAAAATATAAAAGTTAAAAAATAGTGTGATTTTATTTATTAAACAAATGATAACTAGATGAAGGTACACGATAGAGGAAAAATTAAATCACTAGTAGCTCTACAATGCAATTAAAATATACTCTCAATGATCATATTGTTTTAACAATGAAAGTTAGGCCTATGCAACTTTTTGTTATAAGAAAATGTGAAAATTGACCTCAAAACAATTCATGTATGTTATTTTTCAAAAGGATGCTTCAATTGCCCGCAAATTAAGGTTCTCCATAACTTTCACATCACAAATCTAAATGGAAAGGATCAAAGATTTCTATTTGGAGAATGTACAATCTATAAAAAAAAATTATTTTCATTTCAAGTTTTTTATCGGGAGGTGCCCCAAGTTCAATTTTAGGCTTATTGTGGTATCACTTTTGCTCCCGGGCACCAATTCAAATAACAAATATATTTGTCAAAAGCAAATCAATTTTTCTATCTTATGAGAATTTTTCAAAATGTTTCAACAAAAACTAAGCTCATAGGAACCTACCTTAAATCCATCTTGTTCTCGAAAGGATAGTGGTCTTCTAAGGTTAAAATTTAAGAAACTATATTGAAATAACTAAGTTGAAATTCATGACGAAGAGTAATAAAAAACTATTGAACCTTGAAAGGATTTTTTCACCTTGAACACTAAATTAGCACATATATTGTACAGGGGTTTATAGTGATGGAGTCAAACAAAATGAATTAGAAAATTTAGTTCAATGCGTTAGAGGTTGAAATTCAAGAAACACATAAATTGGATGGAAGTACATTAGATCCTAAATTACTTAGAGTATGCCCAACAAGGTTGTAAGCTATTGTTTTTTTTGTTATTTTTTTCATTTTTTACAAAGTGCCAAAGTGGCAATATTAAATGTTATTGTGGTGTTCCAAATTACAATATTCATCCACATATTGAATGTATAGTATGGTTTTCATCCACAATTTGGCAATTTCATCCAAGAGTTTTAAAAATTCAAGGTTGTTTGGCTATTTCATCCAAGTTTTTTGACATTTTTTTTTGGCATTTTCTAGCCAAGTCTTTTTTTGGTGCAATCATTTAATCACCAAGACTTCCTCAAATCAAATCTCTACATGTAGTTGAATAACAAGCTCTTCACATTGGTTACAAATGGTATAAGATTTTTTTTCCAAAACATTGAATTCAACTCTTAAATACTTCCTAAAATCCCTTGTTCTCTTCTAAGAAAGAATTCTAAAAAGAAATCCAAATAATGCCTTGCTTGGCTACACTACACTATTAGAAAACTAGTCTCGGAGTATGAATGAGAGCATCATAGCTTGGTGCCCATATGGGGCTCTACTGCCAAGCTTTGGTGCTGTAGGACCAACTTTCTAGAAGTGCTACCATATTTGTGGTACAACCATTGCAATAGTTGCAACATCATAGCCTTCAAAAGAGATACAATATATTTTTTAGTTTGCAAAAATTGGATTTTAAACTCAATAGCGATAACAAATTTTGTATGATAAATTGTTAGTAAATTTTTTTGCCATAAAATGGATGAAATCATGAGAGTATGCCATAATTCTACACATGTAATATAATAGACTAGAAGCAAGCCTCTTGCAATGTAACATTACAAAAACGTTTCTTTGAGCTACAAGGCTTCAAGGATGTCATTAGGATAAATTATAAATGAATGAATGCAAAAATATGAGGATGAAAACATGACAAAAATATTGTGGATGAAACTACAATAGAATTTGCATTTCATGTAGTACTAGAATATGACTTTTGGCAATGCAACAATATCAAGAAGGCTCCTTTGAGTTGCAAGGTTTCATTAAAATGAAGTTTGGATGTCATTAGGGTTTTCTAAGAACAAATTCACAAAAGAAAAATTGTGCGGATGAGAACATGAAGGATGAAATAGTGACACATTTTGCATTATATATTAGTATAAAAGGAAGTGAATCATAATGCAGGAGTACATGATTCTTACCTAGTCCCCCTTTACACCACACCACTCTTTTTTCTTCCCATTTATTTGCTTTTAGTTTTAGTTTTTGCACTTACAACATTTGGCTACAAGGAGGAGTAATCAAGAGTTCCCATTTACATCACAATTATATTTTCTCCACCAATTTGTTTGGTGTTAGTTAATTTTTTCAAATTTTTGTACATAYAACATACGGCTGGGAGGTGAAGTAATTGAAATTGAGGAATCCTTGGCATGTAACTATACCAAGGGCAAACACCTCAGGAGTGGTGAGGGTGTTTGTTTTCCCCATCAAGCCACATGATTGTGCTTAGGATACCTATATTGGTGGGAATCAAACCATATACTTTACGGGCCCAATAAATTCAATGAGCACAACCATTTCTAGCTATACCACGAAGGTAGTTCAAGGTAAAACATCCAAAATCATCCTTGTAGTGCCATTCCTAACAAGTAGACTTCCACTTTGAAGGTGTTCCCCAAAGTGCTACTAAACCATTTTCTTACTTAATTGCAATTGGTTGACTTCTAATTCTATACATTTTGGTTCCATGACCAAACTAAGTGAGAATTTCAAAGCTGGCCTAGGGTGCTTCTACTTTGAAAATTCATAGTAACTACATGTCTTATTCAAAAAAAAAAAGTTTATATCCAATTATTTTTATTTTAATGTTCATGACTTTAAATTGTTTATACCATGTAATTGTTCTTTTTTACTTGAAAAAATTCCCTCCATCCATATAAGATAGAACCACCCATAACCAATCGGGGTCCAATAACCAACCTATAGACTGATGTTTTTCCATCCAAGGCTAGAATGATTTTTTTCCTCCTTTTCAAAGTTGGGACTACAAGTTCATGACACATGTCCCACCTTAGTGTGCAAAAAAATAGAGAGCAGTTAGTGGAAAAGTAGTTTTTTGAGTGATTGGAATTAGAAGAATCTAAAGAATGGCAATGGGTCCGGCGCACTTTATTGCCTTTGAAAATTCATAGTAATTTCAATTCATGTGGTAAAATTACCAAAGTTTTTGCAATCTCCATCATTTTTATCAATACACCTCTGAAATTTTTAATCTTGTATTGCGTTGCTCCAGATTTGTCCAAAATTCCTTATTTGGTCGGTTATGGGTGATTCTACCTTATGCTAAAATTCTTATTTTGACATTCTTGGGTATTTCAACTTTAAGAACATTTTGGTCCACCCTATTAGAACTTTCAATCCTTCCCATTCCCTCACCTGCCAACACGTTGCTCCTCTCCCTTTAACCCTTTACCCACTTTCACAAAAAAATCCACCCACTCAAGCTGACTGGACTACTGGAGTGTTTTCAAAAACATTGACAGTGTAAAGAAAAGGAAAGAGTCTGGAAGAGGAAAAGAAAAGTAATCGTAAGTTAAGGAAAAGTAAGCGTAAGTTAAAGAAAAAGTAATCGTAAGTAAAAGAAAGACACAGAAAGAAAAGAAATTGCAAATGCCTACAGGGCACACACAGAGAGACAGATATGAAATGGAGGATGGATAACATAACAACACCACTGAAGGCCGGGGGAAGAAAGCTATGGCGCTCGAAGCTTTGTTCCGTAGCCCACACTAGTGCGACGCCAATTTCATCACCATTGCGGGTCTTCTGCTCTGGATTCCGCAATTAGGTGAAGAAGATGAGCACGAAGACGAAGTTGAAGACTTAAGTTAGAAGAAGACGAAGCTTAAAGACTGAGAAGAAAGGGAAGAAGAAGAAGAAGAAGACGACGAAGACGGAGGAGGAGGAGGAGGTGTGCGACATTGCATTGGTCAGGCATGGCAGGAGCTTTGGTTTCTGCGAGTCGCGCAGCTCATCATGGCCTGCACACCAATTCCGGTGAGACTTTCGTTCTTGTGGCTCCTCGTTCTTGAATTCGGGGGTCTTAGGATTGTCGCTTGGTTTCCAGTTTCTTTTGGCTTCCATTTCGTGTGGAGTTTGTGTGTTTGCTTGTTAGTATTATTGAGGTTTTCCGAATCTCTCTCTGCTTGTTTGTTGTTGGAGATTTTTCCTTTTTTCGTTGCTTAGGTTGCTGTTTTGGTACTGCGCTTCGTTTTGTAATTTGAGTGTAGGACRCTAGTTTGGTTGAGAGTTTGGGAGTAGCGGAAATGGAGGTCGAAATGGAAATTCTGTCTGAGCTTGAGTGACGAATTTCAAGAACTTGGTTGGTGGATTCCCTAGCTGGAACAAGACTCAGGATTAAGCACTGCTCTGATTTTTCCTACTAGCGAGGGAGAAAATTAGCGGCACCTAGAAAATTAGTGTCACGATAAATATTGATTTTTTTGGAAATTAGTGCAGTACAGTAATATCCAACCTCCACTAATTCAAAATGTTTTGAATTTGGTAAATGAGTGTCACGCGCACCGGTGTAGCTGGAATTGAACAAGATTAAGCATCAGTGACTTACTCCAGTGACCAATTACAAGAACTAAGTTGATGGATTCCCTAGCTGGAGGAGGATAGGATTAGGYAGGATTAAGCATTAGTGAGTAATTCCAGTGACCAGTTTTGGTAACCAAGTTGGGTGGACTCCTGGCTGGAACAAGACATGGATATAGACCTTGGGATGTGAGCTGATTCTACCAYCTTTCGAGTGGATTTCATAATAAGTGGTGACTCCAGATGTTTCTTGGTTTTCCGAAGGTAGCACTTGCAACCTACGTCCGTGTGGTCTACTTAGTAGAAGTGTAGAACTATCCCGGCAGAGCCTTCATTCAAGATGGTCTAAATGCCAACGTGAAGAGTAACGTTGGTAGGGGCAACAAGTGAACAAACTGTCTCTTCATAAATTACCAGCTGTTTTCTATTTTCTGTTTTTAGGTTAGAAGCCCTACCCTCCCAACCACAGTTCAAACTTGATTTCCATAATTAGCTTAAGTTGATAAAACGTTGCCACATGATCTGGAAGTTCAAATTTTACACATTTTTTTGTGACTACGAAATGTTGTATAAATAGACCTTTTGCTAAATTTAACCACATTTGTGATCGCTGCTGGTGTTGGGATAAGTACTGACTTGCTTGCTGGTTACTGCAGACACTGGTTGGCACAATGACAGGCCCACGACCGCCCTGGGGTTGGGCTGCACTGATTTTCGAAGAGGCAGCAGAATGACAGGGGTACCGAGCTGTAGAGCTGGACAAGAAGACGTGCTCAAACGGCGATTTTCGTTTCAATTAAATGGAACCAGTAGTAATAGAACAGGATCCCCACATGTTGCTGGGAACCGAGTGTACAGGCTGTACCGCAACGAAATTGAGGCAGAGAGAATGGGAGCTGGGAGTTTCATGTGCAGGAGTCAGTCTGAGAATACAGACGTGGGAGATGCACAGGATTTGATGAGTAGCCACAAGAATAATGAGAATCAGAAGAAGAAGAAAGGGGAGGATATTGGACTCCTGAATAAAAAGGTTTTGCCTTCTGTTGAGGCTGGGAATGGGGCTGTGCATGTGAATGGAAGCTTGGTGGAGAAGGAGGAGGCTCTTGTGGAAGCTGCAAGCCGCACATGGTGGGGCAGGCTTCCTCGGCGTTACATAATCGTGGGACTGTGTTTTATTGCGTTCCTGCTTTGCAATATGGACAGGGTATAGTGTGCCTTCTTTCCTCTTCTCCGGACTCTAATCATTGTGCTTGTGGAAGAGTGTGTAGATTTCCATCTGGTTGGTAAGAGTTGTGCTGGAACTAATTAATCGTCAGTAACAATTTGGAGTTCATGTAGGTTTTGTGCAACAGAATCCTGGACAGGAATAGTTAGGAATTTTTTTTAGGATGGGGGAACGCCTTGGTACAGATCGCTGGGTATGGATTATCTTTTTAAGTCTTGTCCCGTCTAAGAGGCCTGAGTTGCGTCTCATGTTTTTATTAGCTTTTAAGGGGACTTTCTCTAATTTTATTTATTCTTTGACCGTGCTTTCGGTATTATTCTTTAAGGGTTAAGACTTATTCCAGAAACGTAACGCTGCCTTTGATGATGTGGGTATTCTTGGACAGGGAGTGGCAATGCCCGCAATGAACAATCTTTTGTCACGTTGGGTGCCAGTTGGGGAGAGAAGCCGATCATTAGCGTTAGTATATAGCGGTATGTACTTGGGTTCAGTGACGGGACTAGCGTTTTCTCCTGGTCTTATTCACAAATTCCATTGGCCATCTGTTTTCTTTTGCTTCGGATCGCTTGGAGCATTGTGGTTTGCCGCTTGGCAAAAAAATGTAAGTTTTCTTGCCTCCTTGTCCCATATCTWGGAATCGCACTATTTATCTTTATGAAATTACTGTGGGCAAAGTAATWTCAATACATTTTTTAACTTAGATGTAAGTGTCATTTWAAAAACTTATTTAGACGAARTGGGTTAATGTGAACTCATGTTTGATTTTGTCCTTGATACGTTAGAACACCTGTTGCAAGTTACCAGCYACACCAAGATRTAAGACTTGATTGTGTGATTTTTGAAGTAGTTGTGAAGTATGTRTCTGCTGAAYGAGTTAAATAAAACATGCTGTGTAATGGGAGGTAGGCTTTCAGCTCTCCTGCAGAAGACCCAAATATTTCGGAGGAGGAGAAGAAGTTGATCTTGGGGGACAATGAACCTGAAGCTCCTGTGAAAGACATCCCATGGGGACTGCTGTTTTCCAAGGCCCCGGTGTGGGCACTTATCGTATGCCACTTCTGCCACAATTGGGGCACGTTTATCCTCCTTACTTGGATGCCCACATATTACAACCAGGTATTGTAAAGTTACTGTTGGCGCTTGAGAGTTTTTGAAATCCTTTATTTCTGATACTCAAACCAGGGTATAATGTACCGACGTCGATTATTGGTTCTGTTTTACTATAATTAGAAATTTCTTGAATTTTCGATCGGTTATTGTCTTGTAGTTTTAAAATTCATTAAAAAAATATTCGTTTCGTCGGTTCACAGACACTAACTACACTAATGATGGTAAATAGTTTTACCCATACTAACTCTTTTAGAAATGCTATAAGTTTACGGAGTGCATGGATCCTAATAGCACTATAGTTGGGAAAACTTTGTGCCTATAGTTGGTAAAAATATTCATTAAGGGTAAAAACTTATGGCTGTTTTAAATCAATTAGTGTAGGTAACACTATTTACCATCATTAGTGTACCGGTTCTTTCCGATCATGGTACCTGTTGAGGAGTAGTGGAATCCTTGAACGTGTCAATAGACTGAAGAAACTATGCCCTACATTTTGAACGATAAACTGTTTGTTTAGGAGGTTTCTATAACTAGCTAGGAGCTTCCAAAGTGGACTTTAATTTTTAGTTCAAGCAATCCGGGTTTAACTTAGCAAGCWCTTTTCATTTTACAGGTGCTCGGTTTCAACTTGACTGAGTCTGGTCTTTTCTCGGTGTTGCCGTGGCTCACCATGGCCTTGTCTGCTAATTTGGGAGGATGGATAGCTGACACACTTGTCAGYCGCGGCGTTTCTGTAACTCTAGTTCGAAAGGTTGGTCCCGTGKCCCCGTGATACCAGTGTCTAATTTGTTCATATTCTTTAGAATGGCATGCCATGATATTCAGCCTATCGTCATTGATCAATGAAGCTGGGGTGTCTTTGGTGAACTTTGGAACTTGTTCGTCTCTTTTTGCTAAAGTTCAAGACTCAAAAAAATTTAGAAAATTCTCCCACTAGCCAGTTTAACAAAATGCTCTAATTTAAGGTTTTAGTTGGGCTATTGAAATTGAAGCAATCTGATTGAAATCTTCCATTTTAACAAATTAATTCAGGTTTAATCTTCTTCTATATTAGAGCAAGGCACAGTAAACGCTGAAGTTGTATGAAATCAGTTTTTTAGTTTTCTCATGGAGATGTGAAGTCAAAAGCTTTTTTCTGCTGACGTTATATTGAACCTGTCAGAATATGTTTTTTATATTTGTTCAGCCATCCCCGTGCATGGAATTCCATAAGGCTTAGTTAGTCGAATTGAGTTACCCCAATTGATTCTTTATCCTCTGATAGACTTTTGTCCTGGGTTATTATTGTTATTATTGGTCTGTTAATGTGCAACTTGAATGCAGATCATGCAAAGTATTGGATTCCTTGGCCCTGCATTTTTCCTTTCACAACTTAGTCATATCAAATCACCTGCCATGGCTGTGGCTTGCATGATGTGCTCACAGGTTTGTACAACACCTTTTCACTTTTCTGGAGTTTAAAACCCCTATTTTCACGCAAGGCTATTTGTAACAGGAAGACAGCATTATAACGAGGATTTTTCGTATGCTTCTCATGGGAGCTCTCTCTATGTTCACACATACGGATGAGGCCTCCCTATGACCTTGGGGAATATCCTCCTGAAGATGTTGTCTTACAGAAAGTAGTTTAATTTTATTGAARACCCGAAGTTGTGAGTTCTATTGTAAAGAATCTAGATCTACGCAAGACTTAATGGTTTTAATTAATTTAGCATCCAGTCCTATGTTTTGGTGATTGATACTGCATTACAGTCGATTACAGTGGGTTAGTGGATGCTCGAAGAAAGAAGAAGAGAAACTTAGACCTTATAGAYACATGATTATGATTTTGTTACAGGTAGTTCTACTAACTACGCCAAAAATTAGACTCTAGATTTGAGTTGCGTCTATTTGCATGTGCAGGGTTTTGATGCGTTCTCGCAATCAGGCTTGTACTCCAACCACCAAGATATTGGACCCCGATATTCGGTACAGATACTAACCTTCTCCACAGTTGCAGTTGACGCGATTGTCAAAGTTGACCAATAATTTTCTTTACTGATAGTCTTATATGCTAGTATCTACTGATTGGAATTCAAGAACGTGGTAAGGTAGGAACATCTGTAATCCAAAATGGTCACTTAAAAGTTTTAGTCACAGGGTGCATATTGATTAGGACGATGTAGATCACCCAAGCATTGTTTAAGTGTCGGTTGTAGCTCAGCTGCAATGAACTTTCCTAATGTTTGCTAAAATATATCCAAATAGCGCGTCCTTGTATTGTTGGAATGCTCTTTCTTTTTCTGACAAAAATATTAATAGAAATTTGACCAGTCTAATAATGATATGAATTTTGCTCATTGCCACAAGTTATTTATTCATGATCCCTGGATATTTAATGTAGCCACGCTATCCTCCAAATTCCCAAAGTGGTTGAAACTCATGCCTCTCTATTAAAATATATATATATATATATATATATATATATCATGAACTTTCAATCCCAACCTTGAAAAGGAGAAAAAAAAGCATTCTAGATGTGGTTGGAAATAAGTCAATCTATAGGTCAACTATGGGGTGCCAGTCGGTTATGGATGGTTTTATCCTAATGTAATATTAGCCTTGGGATTTGGCTCAAGTCCCTATGCTTATGAATCTCAAAGAACTTCTTTGATGTGTATGTTTGGGATTAGGCTTAGTGCAAGACCCAACAATCTATGCTCCATCACTTTAGAGAAGTCAACTACTTATGTTGGTAGATTTTGAATATCATTTTTTACGTAAATCATTTGGCCTTGAAATTTGACACAAATGTTATTAACAGAGAAATGATGTTTTACCAAATATTTCATGGTAGGAAAACAATTTTTCAACCTTGGGGAGGGTGTCAAGGTTGGTAGCAGTGAAATTTCTTTTCATGGGAATGCAAAGACATCATTTTGACATGTACAATAGATTGGTATTCATTAAAAGTGTGTACATTCACCTCAAATAGTGATATCATCCCAAAATTTTGTCAAAATTTTGTAACACCATACATGGAAATAGAAATAACTATAAGATTGAGGCATCAATAGGGGGATCATTTTATCAATTTTGCAGGAAATCATGAGCAATATGAAGGTGTGGAAATTTTCTTATGTAGGAAGATAGGAAAAATGGRGATTGCAAATATTTTTCGATTTTATTCCACAATTTGAAATTATTGTGAATTTTAGGACCCYAAAAGTACGTGTTTGAAAATTGGTGCCTCTACATTAATGGTTAAATATTTCCTTAGAAAATTGAGTTGTTTTTTGAGAGTGGTATAGTAAGACTTTTCTAAATTAATAGCCCCCGGATTGGGCTCAAGTTCCCATTCTTACAAAATTCAAAGAGGTCATTGCCTTATAGAAGTTCCCTTTATTGAAGTCTATTCTATCCGTATCCCTTTACAAAGAAACCTTGATTTTGGATGAAATACTCATTTTAGGTCACTCTCATTGAATATGGTGGAGCGAGCACTTCTAGTAAAATGACAAAGAATATTAAGGTGGAGGTGTCAATTAAGCATTGTTTTAAGCGTGGAAGGGTGGATCTCTTTTCTAAGGGGCTTATCAATTGAAATAGTTTTTCAATAATTTTTTCTTTAACCCTTAAAAGACGGACCTATCACTACAAAAAAGGTGGGGTGCAAAATGTAGTGCTTGACCGAGGAGAAAAACATTGTTCACGCACATGTTTAGTTTTGGAAAAAATGTACAAACCAATACCTGATGCTATCCATTCAAAAATTGCAAGAGGGGTAGTGTGGCACAAAACACTTTCATGTGAAAAGCTTTACTATCTTCATAGAACTAGGCCTACCTAAAACTATGGAAGCAATTGAAGACACTAACTTTGACTTCCCACGATGATTGAAATATGTGTGGTCACTTTCACAAAAAGAACGGATGAAAATTAGCAAGTGTCCACTCACCTGATGAGATTTTGGTCATCCAAAGGATGCAAAACGTCCGCTTCATCATTTAAGGGTTAATTCCTAAAGTTCTCTTACATTGAAGGGCCCAAAACTACTTCAAAATACAAATATCCAAAGCAAAGCTGAAATCTTCATCTAATATATTTTTTTAGCAAATCCAACAGCAAGATCTTTTAATTAACTCGTTAGACTACTCGTTCCTAAGATTTTGGAATAAGAAACCTTACCAACTGCAAAACCATTATGTTTGGATTTCAAAAAGAAGTATTTTCAACTCTTTCCAAGTGGTTAGATTTCATCTTTCAAACTTTTATACAAAAATATGTATATTCAACAATTTGCAACACTCCATAATATGTTGAATAAATAAGCTTGAAATACGTATAAATATTTCTACAAAAAATATTTCATACTAGTGCTTGAAAAAAATAGTAAGTACATAGAAAAAAGTAGAGAATAATTTCAAATAGGCTAGACTGTTAAGAATTTAGTTAAGGTTGATTGCAAGAAACACTTGTCGATTTTGTTGCGTTTGGCTGATTTTTTTGAGAGTACTTTAAAATTAGAAGAAAAAAAAAATTGAATTTAAAAAAAAAATATGACTAATGTATATATCTTTAAGAAGAAGATTCGATAAGAAGGAAAAGTAAAGAAAAATTCTCGAAGTAGGAGAGCTTGAAAAGTACCAAGTCTCAAGAAAACACATACTTTGATATTTTAATTAGTAAAAATTGGCCATTTGCAACAACTTTACGTGGATGTCTAGTCATAAAAAAAATCCACCAAAATCATTTTACATTATTCAGAAATTCATTGCAAATGGTGTTGACTTTAGACCAATCTAGAACTCATTTGCAATAGACAATCAAGAATCCCTCTTTTGGAAAGTTGTATTTCCATATTATAAATGACCACACAAAGTTTCATGACCTAATTTTTCCAAAAAGGTACTCGATAGTACTAGAAACCACCAAAAGTGCAATTGTGACATATTATCAAAATTCAATTTCGGTCATTTAAGTAATTTCACTAAAATTGAAAAAATTCATGTTTATTTTCCATACTATTGGAAAGCTTACCTCCAAATTTCTTGTTCTAGCGAGCATTTTTGCAAAAGTCATAGACAAAAACAACTTTTTTCATGATGATGTGACGGAAAACAGTACAAGTGTTTCTTGCAATCACCCTTAAGGAATTGAAAAATGCCAAACCTAATGGTTGTATTGTTGTAATAAACAATCTACATTCTAAGGTTATATTCTTTTCAAAATTGAAAATTGAGTAAAATAAGGGACTTTAGAGTTTATTTTAGAATAGAGATTTTATAATTATCTACAACCAAAAATCCTCATAACTCTCATCTATGTAATTAAATAGAATAATTCAAAACTTTCCTTGTATATATAAATCTTGGAAACCAATTTGAAATTTGTATTTCTTAAGAAAATTATTTGAACTGGCCACACCACCCGAACTTGTAAAGAATTTACATATCATACAATAACTTTTAAAACCCTAATTGCCTAGTTGACCATATATATGGTAGTGGATCTAAAATTTCAGTCTAAAAATTTTTACCTCACCCATTTGCTTTGAAAATGGTTCGAGTAGAAAGAGTAAAGTGATTTCATGATTTTATCTATGAAAATTTTAACATGCAAGTGTTGATTTGGAGTTATTTGCTATATATACTTATAAAAAAAATGCATTTCAATAATTGCAAGGTGGATCATTGTGTGATATGCATGATAGCTCTTTATTTGAGCTTAAGGTTTTTCGAAGTTCATTTTAGTATGATAACACAATATCTAGTTGTTCATGTCACCTCCATTCCCATTTCCCAAGAAACTCTTGTATGCAAATTTCTCAAACATTACGGAAAGTAGAAGCATACTAAAATAAAGATATACATTTCTCTTGTTATAAACTCACAACTCTTTATGCAATTTCACACTCAAAATTGACATGTACAYTAACAAGCAATCTCTTTGAACATTTATATGGTTAGATTTTGAAAAAAAAAATAATTTGCCTCATTCAGAATAATCATAGGCCCAAGCTCTTTTATCATAGGAAAAATACACTTGGAAAGACTTGGGCACTTAGGCTTTAACCATGTAGTCAAAAGTAGTAAAAATTGTTGTCCCTTAAAGCTACTTTTTGACCACATGTTGTATGAATTCCATAGACACAAGATGAAAATTCCATTTGTAAATGGATGATAAAAACACTATGTTGCCAAAAAATGATACTTGGTCTTCTAGGAATTAACCTATTTCGTTCATATTTTTTAACTCATTTGCAATTAGTTATGAATTTGGTGTGATCTAACCAAGGCTAGAATGTTTTTCTTTTATTTTCAAAGTTGGGACTAAAAGTTCATGACGCGTGTTCGAACTTAGTTAGTGTGCAAGAAAGTAGGAAGCAATGAGTGGAAATGTAATTTTTTGAGTGATATGAATTGGAAGAGTCTAGAAATTGGCAATAGGTGTGGCGCACTTTTTTCCTTTGAAAATTCATAGGAATTTCAATTCATGTGATAAAAATACCAGTTCTTAAATTGATGCCTATAATCATCGAATGAATCCACAAAAAAAACATTATCAATTGCAAGAGCCAATCATTCTCTTTGCTTTCTCCATTATTTGTTTAGAAGTTGCAAGTGAATGGTTTAAGGAAGAGCTAAGGTCATAACTAGGTGCATCTCACACAACTCATTTGAAAATTCATAACAAATTCAATAATGCTTTGAAAAAATATGACACCACTTGTCTTAGATTCCTCATCTATTTCTCTTTGTCTGAAAAAATGAGCTAAAAATATTTTCATCTAAAAAAATACCAAAAAAATAAGGTGGATCAGCCCTTAGATGAGTGGTTTTCTGAGACTTCTACCTTTCTAGTAGTAACTTATTCAACATAAGTTACCTTAACTAYASTRAATAGAGGTATTAAGGGGACCAAACAATTAGAATGCCTTATTGTAGAAAACTATATATGTTTGAAACATGATGTACARTCCTGGGACACTTCACAATATCTATGTACAACAAAAGTAGATAATTATATAGTGTGAAATGTCGATTAATTAGTATGAGTCCCCTATGCAATTTAACCCATTAAGGACCGTGGTTGATTTGGAGGGCGGGCAAGACATTCTCTAGTTTCTAATTAAACATGGAAAAAATATCAAATTGTGATGCTTTCGGGAGAACTGACCATGCCTATGGAATTGGCATGAATGATTGGGCCTCCACAATAAATTTTGTGGCAATTCAAGGTTCCCTTATTGGAAGATTTTTGTACTTTCAGCCCAAATTTCATTATTTTTTTCAATCCCTAAACCGCATGCTAGCACAAATTGTCTTGATTCTTGGCCCAATGCATGCAATTTACAATTTCCCACATCAATCCCCTTTCGTCCGTATCCAAATTTATTCTAGAACTTTGTCTATCAATGAAAAAGTGTCAATATCAACCCAAAAGTGGTCGACCGGTCCTTAATGGGTTAAATAAGCCATTCCTCCAAAATTGAGCGGACACGTGTCAGAAGAATGACCCCATGCCCGAGACTACAAATGCCATGTCAGCCCCTCCAACGGCACTCCACGTAAACCCATCCAAACATCTTCGGATTTCCTAGATACGCGCCCCCCGCGCCGTCGTCTCCGTCTTTACCCGCCATTGCTCTTTGCTGTCCATAACGATGGCAACGCTGTATCCGCTCTCGCCATTTGCATTCAAATTTACGACCGTTGTTTTCAGCTTCTGGTGATTTTGTTGCAACCGYTGCATTTGTATTTTCTTCCAGCTTCCTTCACGATCCTATTGAAATTTTTCTCTACGAAAATTGTTTCCGAGGTTGTAAGTAAAATTCTTTGGAGGTTTTGGTGATGTTGTTAGGGTTTCGTTTCTAAGTAGCTCTGAGTTTCGTTCATTGCTGGTCACTGGATTGGTATTGTAGTTGCCGCGGCGAGGTTTTGGTGTGCGCCGTTTTAATTTGGTTGTTGTAGGTTTGATTGGAAAGTGTAGGTTCTGATGGTGTATTTAGATATGGATGAGACTTAGGTTGACAGCTCTGGATTGAGGGTAGGGATTTTGTAGAATTCGGGGCAACATTGCTGTTATCGTGGTTTTACTATTTGGTTTTGGTTTGCTTTTGTTTTTTCGTTAGTTCGGAAATTTTTGTGTTGGTTTAGTAGTTCTTTGTTGCGGACTTTTGAGAAATTTGGGAGGAAGAGGTTGAAATGTCTGCTGCAGCAGCCACCCCTGCAACGGCCACCGGCAATGCGCTCTCCGGGAGTGGAGCCGCGGCGCCGGAGATGGTGGCGACGAGGGCTCGAAAGAGGACCACTGTGTCAAAAGGCACGTCAGAGGGTTCGGACGTCGTCCCTCCGCTCACCACCACGAGTGCTGTGACGCGTGCGAGGCGAGCTCGAGAACCGAAATTAGCGTTGGAAGACAAGGGCCTGGGGATGGCCTTTTCGAGGGACCTCAGTGTTGTAGACGAGGACATGGAGAAGCATGAAAATAAAAATAATATCAACAGTACTCCCCTCTCCACCCCGACGCCAAAGAGGCCTTCCCTTGTAGTTGACATTGCTTCCGGCCACGCATCCCCTGTAAAGCACAAGACTCCCGTGAGGTCTGTGCATCACAAGGCGAGGGCGAAGAAGAGGTCGATATGGGATACAATGAGCCATTTGTTCTCCCCCTTGTTTTTGTTCTTTATTGTGAGCGCTGGGCTCGGTACGACTGTTTGGAATATGCGTCCGAGGCCCGTTGCRAAACAGTGGGATGCGTCTTCTGCTGAAGTTGAGAAATTGGAGGAGTTTGTTACCAAGACAACAAAATGGATGCAGGTATATCATTATTCTATTATTTTTTATATTTTTGTTTCTTTTAACCTTTCRTCTGAAATTTTGAGCCTTTGAGCTAATTTTACCACTTGTTTCCTGGCATATTCCTCTCGCTGGATTTTTTGGCATGTTYGTGTTCCTCAAATCTTATGGAGCAGTGTCGATTGATATAGAATCGTAGAGATCAGTATTAACAGGTTGATGCTTGTAGGTCATTTTCTGTTTCTTTATTATATCAGCAGTATGTTCTTCATTTGTTTRATGTGTTCAATTCAAATTTTGATATGAAATGCCTCATCTGTTGATCAAGGGTGGTGCGTATATGGCTATTAAATATCGTGCTACCATTGTCTAAGAGAATTACTTCACCACTGTATGAAGAGTCTCGGCACTTGAGCTTTTTTCAACATTCTTGTTCTTGCAGGTACAACTGGAAGTCCTTGACATGAAGATTGATAAGCAAACAAATGAAATAAGAGGCGAATTCCAAAAGAAGCTCGACTCCCAAGTTGCAGGTATCGCATCTGGAGTAAAGGGTTTGAAGTCTCAACTCGACCACTTATATCAAAACGGGGTTCCTTTGAATCGTGCTGAAGTTTTGGAGCTCGTGAAGAAAGTCGTGGAGCAGCGCGCTTCAGAGAGTAGTAGTAAATCCTTCAGTCTCGAAGACGTCCGGTCAATTGCACGGAAAATAGTGTTGGGTGAGGTGGAGAAGCATGCTGCTGATGGAATTGGGCGGACGGATTACGCTCTGGCCAGTGGGGGTGGGCGTGTCGTAGAACACTCTGAGGGACTCTTTCTGGGCAGAACTAAACAATGGTCCACCATGGCGTTCAGCAGCATCCTTCCAGGGGCTACGAGGATGCACCCGTTGGCACAGAAAGTACTCGAACCCAGTTTTGGTGAACCGGGCCAATGCCTGCCTCTAAAGGGCAGTAACGTACATGTAGAGATCTCTCTGCGAACATCCATTAGACCTGATGCTATCACTCTTGAGCATGTTTCCAAGGTAATACATTTACTCTTCTTTGCTGGTTTTTAGTTGTAGTTAGACTTAGTTGTCATGATGGTTTGAATTTTAGAATATTTACAACTAGTTGAGCTTTAAAATCTTTATTTTTTACCTTTTTAATTTGTTGACTTCATTAAAATTGAACCTCCCCTCCCGCTAGTTTGAATAGACGTGGCATGATCGATGCATATTTAGATTACCATACACTATGGTCCAGTGTCGTAGTAGACACAGCGTGTTTCTGATAATGGTTTGTGGCGTGTACAGAGTGTTGCATACGATTTGTCGAGCGCACCGAAAGAATTTCAGTTGTATGGCTGGCGAGAGATGCGACCAGCTGATCGAATTACGCAGCCTTCTCCAGTACATAAGTTTCTGGGACAGTTCATTTACAACACAGATGGCCCCAGTATCCAGACATTCCATCTCTCTGATGATGACGTGGGTGAAGAACTGGTAAACATGGTCCGACTGAATGTGTTATCCAACAACGGAAGTCCCATGCACACTTGCATCTACCGGATCCGTATTCATGGTGCAGACCCCCAAGCAACACTATGAACATGTAGAACACTTCCTTTTTCTCATGTGTGAAAGTTCACTGTTCAACTCTGCTGAGGTGCGAGGTGATGCAGATTTTTACCGTAGCATTCTCTGCTTCTGAGGTAGCATTTGCGAAAGCGTTATGGCAACACATCATTGACCTTCAGGTTGCAGAATCTGTAGAGTTGCTTTTGGATATTTTACCCTGTGTAGACTAACGCATTACCTTTCTGCTGAAGTTTGAGACCGCTACTGCCAATGCTGTACGATACGGTTACTCTGTTCATATGGAGCAAATGAAGACCCTTTAGGCATTGTTCAGTGTCCTGCAGAGGCCCAGTTGCAAAAGTCGCGAATCAAAATCGTCGAGGATTGTGTGGTGTCACCCTCACCTGCTGAACTTTGAAAGCATTATTGGGTGTCCATCATGGTATCATGATGTGCCTGTTTATGTAGACTGGTTATTGAATGGGCTAGTGTAGGGATTAGTTTCACACTTCGTTGCCCAATTGGAGATGACGCGGAAGAATTCATGCAATTTCCCAGGCAGCTAGTGAGGATATCATTTGATCGCAAGTCATGGATATTAGTTTTCTTTGTTCATAGACCCTGTATCTATATTTTGAATTGATGATGAGTTGAAGGACAAGAATGGTACACAAGGTGAAGTGGCACCAATGGTGCCACGACATAATCTCTCACGATTTTAGAGAGGTTTAACCAATGAGATGAAATCTAGATTTAGAGTAAAGATTTTACATATCAAAATTACACTACAGTTTGTGGTTTTATGATGGCATGCCTTCCACCTTTCTAGTACCCTTGCACGATAAAGAAACCTTTTAAAATTCGGTTGTACTAAATTATAATCCAAAAAAAATGTTTTTCATAATGATTGAGAGAGACTTGTTTGCAGGGGACTTCTGTTGACCAGGCGTCATTTGTTTAACCTTCCAAATTCAACACTCCACACAAATATTAAAGAGTGAGAAGTCTACAATGACGAATGAATAAAAAATAAAAAACAATTCACCTCCAGTGCAACAAATGATTGAAGCTAGTGAACATACATGCCACCTCAACTACCAACTATGCCTTTGAAGTATGCCAACAACAATTCATGATGTCTATTATAGTGTTGCAAATTGTCCCAGCCAAAACATTTAGTACAATGATGCTACCCGTTGGCCTCTTAGAGGGCCTTTTGGAGACTCCAAAATGTTTCTAATGAATAGTAACTAAGGTGGGAGGTCCATAAGTCGACCAGCTAAGGGCCGAAACTAAATTTTGGGGAGGAGAAACATCTTCAAATATTTTTCAGTAATATTTCCTTGAAAGACAAGTCGTTTGACTTGTAACACTGAGATTTCTAGAACCGCTTTGTTCATCAAAATTTTATTGTGTTTGTTTAATGAATTTGAAAGACTTGGGTTTTCTCATTATGCTTGGTATTTGCAGTATTTTTTGGTAGCATTTACAATGGAATTTATTTTGTTGATGATGAAATTGCAAACCCTCATTGGAAGTTGGTTTGGTGGGAGGATTCAAGTCAATGGACTAGTGATAATTTCATTATCTTTTGAAGACAAGGTTTTTTTGAAGTCTAAGAGCATGCTCATTGTTACATGTCCAACTTGGCACGCTCAAACTTCCATCTAACTTTGAAGGGCCCTCAATTTCCTTGTCCCTCACCGGTGCTCACCAAACACGGCTTATAAGCAGTAGAAAGACCACTCATCAAATTGAATAAAGAATAAAGAAACTCAATTTAGGAGGAATAGTCATTTCAAGGGCCATTCCTCAACATGCAAGGATTGAGTGTGAAGAGCATTTTGTGAAGGGCCCTTATTGCTTTTCATCCACATTTGAAGGATGTCAAACCTTGAGCGTGCTACGGTGAGAATGTTCTAATAGCCATGAGGCACACCATAGATGTTTACTTTTTAATATTTATCTTTTGTGTATGTCCTTTTTTTTTCCTTTGACCAACTTGGCGGAGCGCATTGCATTAAAAGAAACAAGAAACAACGGCCAAGTTGGGCAATGAAGAGAAGTGAAGAGAAGCAAGCTCGCGTATGTCCTTTCAATGTAGAGATGAGTTCAGTTGGATCAAAGGAGTTTCTACTTTTCTTTCTTTGAATTGTTTATCGTATTTCTTCTAAAACAAACCACTAAACTCGTTGTTGATAAATATGATTTTGTACATGTTTCTAGAGTTTAGAAATTTAAGAAGGTTATTGGAATCAGAATATCTTACCCTAACTTCTATTATAGCTGTAGATGCTTTTATAAAAAACCAAACATGCTAGTGCAATATCCATAGTTCAAGGGTATTCAAGGCTTTTCATTGGTATTCTATTTTTTAGGCTTGGATATTTTTATTACTTACATATATTCTATTCAAATAATTCATATTTGTAGAACACTTTTAATTGCATTTGAACTATCTTAAAATTGGAAAAGATGCCCGTACAGAAAGTTTCATTCTTGTATTCAAAACCACACAAAGCCTAATAAAGGAATTTTCTACCTTAGTAAGCTAATTAATGGAGAGAATGTTGCTAACTAAAGTAAATCACATTAATGGTTCTTAGGATAAAAATAATTGCAATATTTGTTTGGAATTTTTTGGAACTCTTGCTTAGGAGACCTCTTCAAAATAAAAATGAAATCATATTCAAATACCATTCATGACTCCATCTTCAACATAAAAGGAATGAAATTTGAATATTTTGATCACATGTTTTTTTAATACATATAATAAGGTCTAATATGTGAATTAAGCAAATTATCACAATACCTAATAGTAATGTGTGGACAAAAAAAAGTCCATTCCTCACTTAAACCTTTCTCAATAGTGTCAATTCTCCTCTAAATTTAAACTAGCTACATATTTTGAAAGCTAAGAAAGAGAAAAAAATGTACTACAATTTGAGATGTAGGCAATTGCCCAACCATCCCTTTGCCACACTACTGAGCGTAAGTTTGCACCTATAATTTCCAAAAACATTTGTCACGTTCATCAACATCTACCAACATTGTTCATACTCTATACTACTTTTAGAACTTGAAGTGACTTAATCGAGCAAGCATTTTGTAGATTGAGAATGGGTTAGCATTGGATTGGTGGTAGACTCGTGTTTGAATGAAACAAATTTTCAAGCCTTCTAACTTTGATATTAATTTATTATTGCTAATTTTTTTTACTATGACTTCTATTTATTTGATAAGCCTCAAAATTTAATACATTTTATTTGTCTTTCATAGCTTTCAAATTAGTTGCTTAGTTCTTTGTAAAATTTGGTGAAGTATTAATCATATGAAGAAGTGTCTCAATGACAAAGTAGATCTTGAAGTTGTGACTCTAATTCCACTATTCTAATCCTCACCTGTCTCCATCAAATTCACAAACTCAAAGTGCCATTGCTTTATATTGTTCAAGGTAACTACGTCTATTTGTGAATTGTTTATGAAAAAAACCTCTAAAAATTATTGTCTAAAATATATAGTTTCCATTCATGAGACTGAGTCTAGAGTTGATTTGAAGAATTATGCGTATTTTAGAGCTTTCAAAATACTCAGCTTATTCATATAGTGTCCAAATAAAGTATTCTAAGAGAATCTAAAATCTCCATTTGACTACCAATAAGATTCAATAAGTAACATTTATAGTGCAACAACAGGAACCATGCTCAAAACCTCATTTCAAAGATTTTAGGTGTTTTTATTTTAAGTATGGACCAAAAAATGAATGTTTTTTCCATCATCCATTGTTGCAATAATTCATAAGAGCATGCACTCATACTAAAAGAATTTATAATTCTATTTTGGCTAAATGTCACTAGCTTTTGATAATGTTTTTGCTCTAGGACTTATAAGAAAAACTAGAAAATTTAACTAGAAAAATGAAATAAGTTAGCCAAATTTCAATTGAAAATTCTTGTAAATTCCCATTAACTCTATCATAGCTACCCAAATACCAAAAAAATCAATCCCAGATCCTCAACCTAATCCTTGGAGCCATACCAGCTATAAAATGTATTGCTAGAAAAGCTCCATCAATTAATGCCGAGAACAAACCTCGTCCCACTTAAGAAGGCCACCCTCTAAATTGCCATTTTTTGCTACTATGCCTAGTTAACGTTATGAGACTAATCAAATTTTCATATCTTCTTGTTGGGAAGTGAGAGGAGGTTCCAATCCACTAAAAAACAAAACATTTTAACACCATATGTAAAAGTTATGAAGAGTCCAAGCTTTTTGGGGATAGGAGTTCTTCAAACATTTCTTCCAAATCAATACAAATTGATTTTGAAATGCACACATAGTGATGATGTCAGTTTTAGGCAAAGCATGATTCTGGACTCAACCACCTTAGTTAGTCCTCTTGTTGTCCTCATTTTGCATTACTTGTCCACTTCTTTAGGCTTGGGCAGTGAAGCATAGCTAAGATTGACATCCTCCAAACTGCCATTTTTTGCTATTGTGCCTAGTTACTATTAGACAACTCAAATTTTCATATTTTCTTGTTGGCAAGTGAAAGAAAATTTTAACAGAAGGCGACGTTCAGATGGTCTCATGAACAAGGGTCATCACTGCGAGAGTCCACTGCAAGCATTTGAGAATAAGCTACTACATAAGCACTAATTGCATATATTTGTATATATTTTTAATTGCTTAAAAAGACATCTCCCATTTTTTTTTTAAATTGGACCAACATACACAACAAATTAATGACATCCACATTTTTACAATAGGTGCAACCTATCAAGTGTGCTCCCATCAACACATATTTTGACTAAGCTGAAAATGTCCATAAAATYAAATTGCTACACTACATGTAAGGTAGGAGGTCCATAAAGTGCTTGGGCTCTAAAAGCATCCTTTAATGCATAGGTATGTTTTATTTTCTCATTGCACCAACAATGTACAAATAGTGTACATTTCTTGAGGTGTACGCTTTAAGTGACCTCTACATTTCTACTTCATAAAGTCATAACTAATTCCACAAATCTCCAAATAATATGAAATGGCTTGAATTATATTCCAATTTCATTTTTTTCTCAAAAAATGGAACAAGCACAACCTAATGAGACCTTGGTAGTAGGCAAGATATGACCTTGAGGAGATAATAATTACACCCTTACAATCTATTTTTTTCCTAAGTATTCTAAAACTTCTCTTGATTGAGGCGCAAAAACAAAATCTACAATTTAGTCCTTTTCAAATAGAAAAGAAAATTCATCTATATGTTAGCATCTTATATGCCCAATTTTAACAATTGTGTCTATTTTTATAAAGAAAATAATTTAATATGTGACAATTCAAAATGATTTCTAGGCCCAACATAGAGGCCCCAAGCTAACTCAAAAACTTCAAGCTAACTAAAGTATTGCTAGTTCTCAATCTATTTCTATTCAACAAGTTGTTTCGAACGAAATGGTCTTTCAAACAAATATTAGAATGCTACATAAACAAATTGGAAATGCCAATGACATACAAACCAAATTTAATTGCAAAATATCATACAAAGATGATAAAGTATCGCATTCAAGAACCAAAAATTTATCATTACTATTCCATCAAACGTGAATATACAATTGACAACATACAAACTTGCATTTAATACAAAAGAGACCAATCGTTTTATGGGTGAAAATGTGATTAATAAAATTCTAATTTTAGAAAAAAAAGTGTAAAATGATCAATCATGTTTGAACATAATGGTGATTCATTGATTCCTAAACTCAATGACAATGGCTCAAAATTTTGCCAGGGCTATAATTAGGGTTCATGATCTTACAAGAAGATCCACAGACGAAACATAGTTGTTAAAGTTTAAAAGAATTTCTTTCTCTTTTCATTGTGATCAATGTCAAAAACATTCAAAGTTGAGGGGAAATACCACTGGTACCTCTAGTGGATTGTCGTCTTTAGTGTGAAATACCAAGGTATGTTAATCTAATTTTCTTATGCATGATAATTACTTTCTATCAAAAAATAAATTTAATTAACTTTCAAATTTTTTTATGAAAGCTCAAAAAACAACATCACATACATTAAAAAAAAATTCAATTTAAAAAAACATATTCACCTTGAATCCCTCGAGTATAAAAACATTTATGTGGAAAAAAGTATTATAAAGGATTGCTCACCTTCAATCTTCACAGTTGAGGATGAAGAGGATTCTCCAGGTTGACCAGGCACGGGTTCAGGTGACGGAGCAGCTTTAGGGGTTGCTCCCGGTACGGCAATAGGTTCGGYGGGCGTGGCCACAGGAGCCACAACAACCGCGGGGTTGGATTTGGTAGCCGTAGTGCAAGATTTTTGAATATAGTGTAGAAAATTATTAGTGTGGAGGAAAAATTTGAAGAAGAAGAAGAATGGGTTTAGTTTATTTGCGTGATGCAATAAATGCATAGTGACATTGAAGAAGAGTGAAGAAAGGTCACTTGTTGTAGGTGAACCATTGAAATGAAGACAAAGACATGAATAGTTTTTGGTGATGTATTTTTTGGAGGATTTAAAATTGACTATTTATGACCTCTATCATCTCAAATTTTGTATGAAGAGTTTTTTGTATCATAAAAATGTTATGGATGAGGCAATTTCTTATGTAATGTATATTTACAATATATTCTACTACCAAAATGTTCTTTTTTCCATTTTGATAGAAAACTTATTTGTACAAACTTTTTCATAGCAACAAAGTTGTATATTAATTTTATGGTAATAATCTATCATATGGAGCATGATGTTTTCAAACTAGATAATCTTTGACATGCAAAAAATATATACTATGACTTTCACTACTTTACATTCAAAATGATGAAGAAATTTTAAATTTTTACTGATGGATGTTGGTTTTGAAGTTGAGCCTAAAAACAAATCATCCCTTCAATACACTTTATAAAGGGTTATTAACATCATTCGGAAAAATTTCAAAAAATCCTAAAAGACTCTATTGAAATTTGAGTTTAGRAGATATTACAATGATCTATAGAAGATACAAATACACTTTGAATTCCTAAACCTTATTCAAGGCAAAATATTCAAGATTAGGCTGAAAATAATGTTAAGGTTGAACATCAAAACTCATTTTTAAATATTTCAAAGAAGTTGCTATCCATTCATTGAATCTTTAAGAATAAAATAGATCATTTTTGAGCTAAGGGAGAGGCACTCAATGGCGTCCAAGTACCCAATGCCGTCCCTTTCTAGGTCATTCATTCATTCTAGAAGGTCAATGTAGACTACTTATTATTTTAGGTCAAAGAAATAAGCCATGTATTACCTACCTACATTTATAGTTTGAAATGATTATGCTCTGTAGAATTAGATGGAATTGGGTACAGGGACGCCATTAGGTGCCTTTCCCTTATTGGAAGATCATTTTGGGACAAAAACATTAGTAGAGGAACTAAAAGATTATTTTAAGAYAATGGGAGTATTAGTTTTGAAATACTTAAAAATGAATTATCTGCAACCTTGAGCAATGAAAGTAGAAGCGCCACATTGATCTTTGTCAAGTTTGAAAAGAATTCTTCACGTGTTTGAATGCCAACTAGTATCCCACGATGTCATAATACTGCATACAATATATAATAATACTCTGTCTATCCCACTAAAACCCTCCAAAAATCTTCCCCTTGAGGGATTAACTATATTTTTAGTCTTAGTGCTAGCAATACATGCATCCAAAAAGTCAACCAGTAAAACATCCCTTCTTCCTATGCAAAATCTTTAGCTGAAGCATTATTGATTAGGCACCCAAAATCCATCTAGAAAGTATGATATTTGAGTATAGTTTTCAAATGCTGCCAGCCCAATCATTTTAGATGATTTTAAGGGTGGTGGAAACAATGGGATTCTAGAAATATGTTGCCCAACCTCAATATTTTCCATAAAGAAACCTGACCCATTCTATGAACAAATTTTTGTAGCGCCAAAGTAGTCATTGAACACATTGTCGACTCTATTGCTTGAGGAAGCAACAAGTGCAAGGTGCTTCATATGGACAAGAACAAGCTTGCTAGGCTAGAATAATGCTACCAGATTATTTTACTTGCCTCCACAAGGTTATTTAACACAGCAAACACTTTTCCAACAATTGAAATAAAAAATGGAACTTTTCAATGGGATGAAAATTGTGCCTAATTTGGAGGGTTTTAGTGGAACACAAGGAGTATCGATTTCTCAATTTCTCTAATGAACAAGGCAAACACTACGGTTTCACTTGCAATTCTTGCAAAACAAGCATTTCCAAAAATCTATACCTTAAGTTGGGCTATTTGTTTTGTTTGTTTGTTATGTTGAGAACTCCCGGACCGTGCATCCCCAGTCCCGTTCTTGGTACCGCCAAAAAGTGCTCAACAAGGAGGAGTGCACAAGCTTCATTTTGTGGTGTTCCGACTCATGATGCAAAAGTTAAGGATTTTTGAGTTATTTTAGTCCTAAAAATTTACAAAAATACTGTTACTTTTAATTTGGCTGTGGCAATGGCACAGGGCACACTTAATCATTTATTACACAATCCCTAAGGGACTTGGGCACTCCAAAATTTCATCTGAAATTGAAAGTTGTGCAGTCCTTGACTTACAAAAAATCACATGAAGAGACTTTTCAGCTGCATAATGTACACCGTACAATGCCGAACTACACATAGCAAAAAAAAGCAATTGAAGGAAATCCGTKCATTCTCAACGAGTTTTGGATTCCATCCGTACATCATCCATATTCGGAGCGTTTAGGGTTAAAATGGTTAGCATATTAACCCTTAAAGGACAGACCTATCACCACGGGGAGAGGTGGGGTGCGATATGTAGTGCTTGACCGAGGGGAAAAACACTATTCACACACTTGTTTAGCTTTGGAAAAATTGTACAAACCAACACTTGATGCTATCCATTCAAAAATTGCGAGAAGGACAGCGTGGCACAAAACACTTTCATGTGAAAATCTTTACTATCTTCATAGTATTAGGGCTATCTAAAAATATGGAAGCAATTAAAGACACTAAATTTGACTTCCCATGATGATGTATGGTCACCTTCACAAAAAGAACGGATGAAAATTGGCGAGCTCAACAAATGATTTTTTTTGTCATCCACAGGATGCAAAACGTCTGTGCCATCCTTCAAGGGTTAATAATGAGTTTCCTTTCCACACGTTCAAGCTTGGAGCAACTAAATTTGCATCATCATTAAAAAAAAACACAATTAAGTTACAAAACTGAACCAATTTGTACTCCAAGCTTGAGTCCCACAGTAAGGCACCATTCAAATGATCCACTTGATCAAGCATTTAACCCTAGAAGGGCCTTGGGGTTTGTCTACATACTATCATGATCATTAATTTGCTCTGCATTGAAAAATATTTGGTCAATGTTTCTTTTCTGATAAAATACCACCGTATTCGTAATATACTATACGGCAGGGCCCTTTTCTAGGGTTAAGAAGCTTTCTAAAAGTATCCTGCAAAATACGGTAGTAAAAATTCAATTTCAGCAGCTAGATAGCCTGCATTACAGACTATAAGCTGGTACTGAATCAATCATTCAACTATGCTAAGCTTATAGTTAGAGAGTTACWGGGTTTCTCCTCCAGGAGGCAACTCCGCCGGCTTGTGAGGCATACCAAGAACACGTTCCATGTCATACCGCACTTCAATATTTCTAATGCTGTAGCCCACTACCATTAGCCAGTAGAGTATCCTTGCCAACTCAGCTGCCGTAGTTTGTGTTGCTGCCCTCTGCTCAAAAAAAAAAAAAAACAGTACGTTGATAACATGAGATAAAGAAATCTGAACATGACACGTAGTCCAAATGCTGAATTTATGCATTTTGCAATATTAGTGAAAAATCAGCAAGTCAGAGAAGAGAAAATTGTCGAACCTTAAGCTGGGAAGGCTCAGCAGGCCCAATCAGGCGACCTACAAAAGTATTCATTGCCTCCAGAGCATCTTCTCCAGCACTAGTTGTCAGCTCCTGAATGGACAAACAGGATCAAAATCTACCACACCAACAATTCAATCCCCTCTGCCACCAATTCCCTCACCAATTCGCCCAACACTTTGAAAACCCAAAACCCCAATTGAACCCCAATCGATGACGCGAATACTCACACCCGAATCCACGGCCGCGGCTGCACTCTCCAGTGACGAAATCTGCTTCTTCTTTGCGTCCTCGTCGTCGTTCTTGTTCTCGTCCTCGTCAGCACTCTCATCGTCACTGCCTTCGACCACGGCGCATAGAACCCTGGCTCGTCTCTTGTTAACAACAGGCAACCTCAGTGAGCCGCAAGATGATACTAAACTACCTCGTCGGTTGAAAAAGCTGCTAGAGCGAAAGGAGAAGATTGAAGGGCGGTGCGGCGATGACAGGGATGAGGGGAGAACGCGGTGCAAGCCATGCGCCTGCACGGCCATGGCTTGCGAGAGCGCCATCGCCATCGCCGTCGCCGCTAAACTCGTCCTCGGACAAACACACAAACAAACAAACACGAGGAAGAGGAAGTTGGGTCACAAACAAATACACAAACAAACTCTAGTAGAACTTGGTAGATATTGTTGGTCACGGACAAATAGACAAACAAACATGCATCCCATTAGAAACAAAACTACAAAAGGTTTGATGTAAGTGACTAGTTTGTTGGAGGAACTTTACACCTCAAAACAAGCACACTAATAACAAGAAAAAAATGAGACTATGTAATAGTGGCCCACATTTAGGTGCATCAAAAATACAACACCACTTCGGTAGGAGCACCCAATGACGTCACTGAGTGTATCTAATGGCATCAGTTTCTACAAATGGTAGTCATTTCAGAACTTAAATGTAGGCAAACCATAGATAGTTGATTTTATTTGACCTAAATGATAAACTATCTATAGTCTTCCTACATTTATGTTTTAGAATTTGATGCCATTAGGTACAATGACATCATTGGGTGTTCCTACTTTCATAGAATTTCATCAATGCTTTACATAGAATTTGACACCATTAGGTACAATGACATCATTGGGTGCTTCTACTTTATGTAGTATTGCTTTTGGGTTCATTCTGTGTTGGTTCAGTTTGGATGTATTGATCGTAGATAGCAAGTGATGCTTTTACACAAACAAGACAAGAACAAACAAGAGGAGATGAAATGTAGTAAGCTAGGAGATGAATAAATCTTCCTTTTAAGCCTATCTACTTCATCTATGACTAAACTAGATATTTCAAGAAACATGTTACTTATTCCTAGATTGTGGACACACACTGAACTTAAATAGTTCACGGACTTCCTCTTTTATAAGACAGAAATTTGTGGATATTGGAAATTTGAAGGAGGTTTTTGTGTGGGGGTAAGGAAGAGAGGAATTTGTAGCAATTGAAAATTTGTTTTTTTTGTGGATTTTTCTTAGGGGGTGGTGGTGAGGGGGGTGAGTGAAGGTTTTGGTGGGGTGTTCATTTTTGTGGGTGGGGAGGGGGAGGGTTCAGTGGGTGGCCCATCAAGTGTCTCCTTGGCAGACGAWCTCCCCTCCACGTGGCAGACTTTGTTTGGATAAAGGGAAGAAGAGTTCCGTTTGCTGTTGGTCAGTCGGTCGGTCTGCGGGAGTGTCACCGCTTCAATGATGGATGATTGTAACTGAGCCTGTTTGTGACGGCCAGGGTGAACTGACCCCCTCATTACCCCTGTCACAAGGTAAGTGTAAAAAAAGCCCCCTATTTTGTACCGCGTCAATTTTTCATTTCATCACCTCCCCTAGCTAATTTGGGGTCTCTGATTGCAAATATGAATTTAGAATTTGCAAATTTTGTCATATGTGGCAGATAAAAGAATTCCAGTGTTTTCCCCAGGGATAAAAAAAAGGGGCAATAACGGGGGTCAGTTCACCCTGTCCGTTTGTGACGGTCGGGGTGGACTGGCCCCCTCGCTCGGCCACTCCAAGTAATTTCAGGGGTGCAAGTAAAATTTTAAAAAAAACTATTTGGGGCCCGATTAATTTTGCTTCTACATCCCTCTTGACTTATTCAGGGCCTCGGATTGCAAATATGAATTCAGAACTTGCAAATTCTATCATGCGTGGAAAATAAAAAATTTCAGGGTTTTATTGAGTGGCCAGGCAAGGGGGTCAATTTACCCCAGCCCAAAAGTAACACTAGTTGTTTTCTAACACCTAAAAAACGACCTAAATCCAAGTGCAAGTGAACCCAAAGTAGACAAGTTTTATATTTATCCAAAAAGTTGTCACACTTCCAAGAAGTGGCCAATCACCCGCTCGAGATCCAAGCTTAGAATGTGTTGCTTTTGGGTGCTTCCGTGCCCACTTTGGTGTTAGTCTAGTGTCCACAGTAGGTGCATCTACATAGTTGTTTTCAAAAATTTGTATTATATTCATACAAGCTTGGAAAAATACGAAACCAATTTGGTTGATTTCATGTTCCATTTCCTGACAAGCACACATCATTTTATTCTGTAGCTACCTTCAAGATTTGCAAATTTAAAACAAATGCCGGTTTTAGGTGCTTCTACCTTAAGTTAGTGTGCCATTACCATAGCCAAAATATAAGCAAAAGTAACTTTCTAATTTTTTTAATTCATAAAAACTTCAAAATTTAATATAGTTCTCACTGTGGACTCAACACAAGCTCCTCACTGAGCGCTTTCAGATGGTAACAAGAATGTGACATGAGGATGCACGGTCTCGGAGTTCTCAACATAATAAACAAACAAAACAAACAAACAATCTAACTTAAAGGTATGGATTGTCTAAGGTGCATTAATTTATTTGTCCTAGTATACAATATAGGTGATTAAGGCCATATTTGTTATATTGAAATTTTTTGCAGTCTCATTTTTATCTTTGACTCGAAGATAAACGACTTTATCTATTTACTAGTATTTTTTTATAAATAGGTAACAACACCAACTTTTAGAACTTCATTATAGGATCATTATTTGAGCATTGCTTATTTATAATTTCAATTACTATTTTTTTAAATGAATTTTCCAATAACTAGCGTTCTCTCTCAAAATCTGCGAAAAGTCTCACTATAACAAATATGGCCTTTGATATTTAACTACTACACTATTTGATTTAACCTTTCCTTGTTTGGAAAAGCCTAGTTTTGGATGTAAAATGGTGTGTTTTGTGTGTATTTTTGACATGACAGGAGCATGATTTTGAAGAACATATCCCAACATAACACATACATAACATTGATTACCAATGAAGCACGTGGCTTTTTTGCATCCTTGAAAAAGAGACTCCTACAATGAACATAATTGTCTTGTATGGCTCCTCAACGGTGCTAGTATGTGAGCCCAAGAATGCGAGCTTGTGAGTATTGAGCCTACAATATAGGTACCTATAATATAGATACCACACACTATAGAAGGTGTATATATCATTAACACCTATAATATAGGTGTTTGTAACATATATATACTATAATTATAGACGGTTTCTATAGTGTATACACCTATTACATAGGTGTGTAGTATTCTAGGCTCATAGGCTCATACTTCTATGCTCACATAATAGCAACCCTCTATGGCTCCTCAACCAATCCTAATCCTTGAATTAACTTATGAATCCCTTTTAGGTATCTAGCAAAGCATAATGCTCTTCTAGATAGCATACKAAAAAACATTGCCTAGTTATACAATACTATGTAGAGTGGTTTAAATAATTTGGACTTAGTTTGAACTAAACCAATGAAATATAACACTTCCAATTCATATCATTGATAGTATAATCTCAAAAGCTTCAAATGATCATATACTCTACGYGAGTGGTATTGTATTACAACATTATGATGTTAAAATGGTATTCAAATGAAACTTACCAATTGTTGAATTGTGAATTCATTGATGTATGACTTATCATATTTTATTACATTATTTTATATTCTAAGAGTCAAACATGGTCTTGAGTATACTCTATGGATCTCTACATCCATTCAAAGATTTAGGAAGCTATAGATTTTTACTCTTCATGAATATTTTTATCGAGAGCATAAATATCAGTACTATTGTATCCGGTAGTCAAGATCGACATTCATATGTGAATAATAAATCAAAATTTGTAAATTTTGTAATTTGCTATATGCTTAATAATAGAGAATTTGTTTTCTAACCATACACAATATTTTGCTGAAAAAATTATATCTCATATATTATAGCATTTATTTTTTAATATAGATTTTATCAACCCTAGTCAGTAGGTATTGTGTTCAAAGAGAAGGATCTGAGCAGATATACTAGGAAAAATATTCATCAAGAGAAAAAATTATAGCATATTGAAATCAATTAATGTAGATAACACGAAATGTTATTATTAGTGTGTGACTTGAAGTTACCAAAGTCACACTATTTGTAAAACAATTAAATTAGTAGAAGTTGAATTTTTGGTTGTTTCATTGAGTGCAATGTAGAGGGTATTTGGAAGAATGATTTAATCCGCAATTGCATCGCCAAAAACTTTGCCACAAATAAAATTTGAGGCTTTCAAATCTAATAAATTGGACAAGGTAAAATGAAATAGGGGTACCTGATTGCAACCCCCAAAATGGTAGCACAAAGATTTTACAATGAAAATGAATAAGGATTTTTGGGTGTCTCACAATTAGATTGACAAACTCAATGTGTTCATTTTAGGTATAATTATTCACCACACCTAATTGTAACCATGTTGCTCTGTACAAATTTTGATCTAAAACGTATACATCCTAGATATAAGATGTTAGTGCCAATTTTGAATATATTGAATAATTGTAATTTAAAAATGCTATTCTATTCACACATTGTCTAAAAATCACATGCCAAAAACTTTGGGGGGTGGGGGTCACTTAGAGTGTATATAAAAAACCATGTGCGAACAAAACTTTGGACCCCCTATATACTTTTTGGATTTTACATAAAATTAAATAAATAAAAATATGAGCAAATTTTCCTACTTTGAAAGTTTACGTTTTGAATTATTGAAATTTTTGTTTGTTTATAACAATTAGTTATAAAAAAATTTAAGTAAAAAGATACACTATAGAATAGAAAAATAACTTTGAGACCCCTATATTATATAAGAAAGATTTGTCAAAAAAATGAACAAAATATTCCTAAAAATAATTCTCTATTGAAAGCTCATTTTGAATTGAATTTTGATGCAATGGTCATCTAAATGTGTTCCCTAAAAATATTTGAGTTGAAAAACATGCCATTTTAGTTCATTTTCAACCTCTTCTAGAAATCATTTCATATATTATTTGAGTTGGAAATTTTTGCAATAGAAACCTATAGTCATTATTAAACAATGCTCAAAATTTTAGTTTGAAATTATAGTTTATTAGAAACCACTTATTTGCATGTAGTTTGTTGTAGTAGAACTAAGTGAATCCCCCCAAGGCCAAAAGAATGTCTAAATTTTTAAGAAGTTTTGAAAGATTCAAAAATATCTAAGATAGTTTAAACTCTTGAGGATTTTTAGTTAGTAGTCCAAATTAGGGGGGTTTATTTAATTTTGGAAAAATAGTGCTAGATTGCATCAAGAAAAAAATGATTTGGCTAAAAATAATAACAAATTGTGAAGTTTTAGTTCACCTAGTTAGAAAATTTTTCTATGCTTTTCCTTCCTAGGGTACCTTCTTCTTAAACGTATATACATTAAGCATATTTTTCATATTTTTTTAAAATTGTTTTTCTAATTTTAAAGTACTCCCGAAAAATCATGAGTACTGTAGCAAAGTGTCCAAAAAACGGCAGGCCTTTCTTGCAATGACCCTCTTGTAATTATTTGAGATTTATATTTTACTTATTTGTTAAAATCATTTTTGAAAGGTCATTTTTTTAACTGAATCTACAAAAATTTAGATGGTTGAGTAATAAAGATTGTGTATGCTCAAGGCATGTTTGTGTCCATCTTCTATTTGAAAATTGAATGTTTACTCTTTGGAGGGGTATATTCACTTGTCATTGAAAAAGACAAAAAGTGCCTGCCTTAATTTATGGGTCTAGGATAGAAGTTTAAGTACGTATGATATAGAATATATGACTGTGACACCATTCCTTCTTCTCCAAAAAAGAAGAACTTGTGTATAGTTGCTCCAAAATAAGCAGTCCATTTATCTTTAGAGAAAGATTGGATGGATATTTTCAATCAATGCTAATGATCAACATTCTCTTTTATTGAATAATGACTTCAGAAAAATCATCTTGATTTAGTCTCTATAGGCATCTTTTATATAGTTATTAGATTTGATATCCTAACTTACAACATTATTGAGGAATTGAATGTTATTTTGAAGAGTTCTATTCCAAAACTAATTTCCTTAAGGGTGTTTTAGCCGTTGAAAAGTTCCAAGTATATCAAGTTGAAGACTATTTCTAAAAGAATATATTATCCTAAGGTAGAGACGGACGAGGACAACTTTGGAGGAAACAATCTTCATTTGATCATATAAAGATTGCCCTATAAATTTCTTGAATTTCCATCCAATATTTTCAATCATCTATTATAAAAATATACTACCATGGAAAGATTTTTAGAATTGTACCTTGGGAGGAGTTTTTGATAATCCCASATCAAAGAAAGTCTCTATGATAGTGAAAAATCCAAAATGCTTAAAGTGGTTGAGGTAATAATCACAATAAATAAAAGCAAATTTGTATTCATTTTGAAACTTTGAGTCTTGAAGATTTTAGCCAAATAKATCCTTCACTTAGACATACTAGAAATTCAAGAAGACATAGATGAGACTCTTAAACTCAATGAAATCAAAATGTCTAATATTTTGAAAGGTGACTATCATTTTAAATGAAGTAGGTAGACCCATGAATCTCTACCCTTCCATAACTCAAATAATCTACACTTTTGATCTCATAATAAAAAATAAATTAATCCTACTAATGCCGTTCATCTTAATCTCTAAAGTTCCATGACTATGTTTTCACTGAGAATTCTCCAAAACTCCCATTCTTAATATAAGTACCAAATTTTTGAATTTTTTTTTTGACACATGTAACTGTAGGATCTTGTAGCAAGCTAACTTGAGAACATATACTAAAAATTTCAAATATTCAACTGCGTGGATTGCAAGGTATAACCATTCAAACTCATTCAAATAATTTTTGGGCCCTTCAAAAAACAAGGCAAGTTGCACTTCACAAGTTCACTATCCATTGAAAAGATGCAAACTTTCTATTCTTGAAAATGAAACCAACCAACCCCAAGAAAAAAATGAGATATATCAAATCATAAATAMAGAAATAGTTCGGATATAGCATACCAGATATGGTGCAATACAAATACATATACAATATATGGGATATGGATATAGATATGGTACAATAAAGATAAGGGATACGAGATATGGACATATCCCATATTGTTTGCAACTCAAATCCAAAATATTCAGATTATAAGATGAGGGGGGAGGGAAGCTAATAAATCATTTCAAAAAAATTTAATGGGGGTCTTTTGAGTGAATGGAGGGGAGGTGCATCAATTGAAATGCATGAGTCCCTCACTATCCACTCACTTTTCTATGAAAAAATGTCCAAAAATAGTAGTGCTCCTTTGTATTCTTTTTCCTAGGCAATGAATAAGACAAAGGACTTCAAAGTTTATTTTAGAGTCAAGAATCCATAACTACCCGCAAACAAAAAATCCTCATCACTTTTGACTCATTGATCAAAACGGAATGATTCAAAGCTTTCCACTTAGATATAACTCTAGAAAACCAATTTCAAATTTACGATTTTGAAAAAAGTGTTTTCTTTTAATTTGCCTGGACCGCTCATTTCCAAAAAATAGTAACATACCAAGCCATAACTTTTGACTCATATTTCCAAATGTCATAAAATCTAGTGCATATGAAAGATATTCCTTGTGGCCCACCTCCTATTAAAATTTGGGACAAAAATATGAAAATCTCTAGTCACTTGTAACTACCCAAAATTGCTATGTACCCAAAAAAATGCATGTTGATCCTTTAGGAGTTAAAAGATATGATTTCCCCTATGAAAAACAAAACCAAGAAATTTCACTTACAAACAGCAAAGAAATTTCACTTACAAACAGCAAAGAAATGGAGGGTAAGTTACAGTGAGAAGCTTTCAAGTTTACACTACTGACACGGTCATAGGCTCCGTCCTTAGGGCCGGTAATAATAATATTTTGGGTGTCGTCAACAAGATCTATCTGTAAATACAATTAATTAGGAACAGAACAACCACGTCTAYATCACTACCTGCTCTAACTTAATAAGACCAATAAGTTATGAGCTGTAACGGATGAGTGGACAGGCAAACTTTAATGACAGGTTTACTGTAAGTAATGAAAGAAACGAACAATGAGAACAATGTTCTGTGCACTGCAACAACAATAAAGACCATTCAATGAACGTCACAAGGGGTTATATCAAATCACCCAAATCATATTAAACAGCTGACTGTTCAAAAAGTACAATTGCTTTCCAAGTAAGTAAAAATTATTGAGCTATCAAGCCTACCATTGAAACTTCTACCCCAGCCTACGAATTTACAAAAGGGCAAGTTGCTCCCTGCTGCCAGGCTAGAAGAGGGGGGGGGGGGGGACTTCAGCCTTGCAATGGAAAATCCCGATCTTGCTAGCTGCTGCAAAAAGCCAAACTTTTGAGAAAGATTAGAGGATGGATGGATGGACGGACGGACGGACAACTTCCCAAGGATATATCGATTCCAGCCACCAACTAATCTAACAGGTTGAATGTATATATACTGTATCAATTGTACTAGTACTGCAAAGTAACGGAGTGGTTTTTTTGTTCTAACGATCCCCGATCATTCTAGCTAGTACTACTACTACTACTACCTCAGCCAAAACTTTGCCTTGAAGCAGCAGCAAGTCTATGAGATCATGGCAACTTACTTCCAAAAGTTCCATTGCATGGGAGGCCGGAGCTCATACAGTATTTTGCACGGTCGTTTCTTTGCCGTGACGGTAGTTAATGAAGTTATTCTGGAAGGGGATGGCCTCATGCAATAGAGACTTCCAAGGGGATGGATTTTCATTCTATATCTTAGTATTCCTTACATCTGAATCGGAAGGTCGACCTGATTAAAACAATTAAAAGAGGAGGAGAACGGTTTCAGGGGGGGGGACCCGCGTCAGTTCCTTGTTCCGCGTCCTTTCAGCACATAATTTCGCAAGCCAGGGATATGAACATTGTAGAGGTAGTCCGCCCAGTCAAGTTGTCGGACATTGAAAGCAAAACTTTCGAGTTCTTCCGCAGACAGCTCCTTCGATAGAGATTCAGTATTCTCTATTCCGAACCTGAATCAAGGCACCAGCTACACACGTCAACAGCGGATGCACAGGAAACCTACACTTTCTGGTAACAGTGGAAAAGCAAAATGATTACTGACTTGCTTAAGGTATGTTCACACTAAGGTGCATTTATTTGACGGCCAAAATTCATGATGGCATGTTTCACATGGTGGTGGGCAATGAACTATGAATTTGTACCACGTACTGCTGTACCACATATCTCAAGCTAAACCGTCAGGCAGATTGATTATCAACGATATTGAAATTCATTTCCAAGAATTTCATGAAATTCATCCACGTCAATTCTACACAGAGATGCACATGATAAACTAAAGAAAAAATCTTACCAGTGGAGACATGAAGGAAGAGCTGGAGGTTGGGGCAGCCATGTGCAAAATCAAGTATTCTACGTGGACCCTGTGTATTGATGTTCATTGCGACATCGTACCTGCAGATGCAAGCAAGAATAAAATTTACGATAATAACCAAGGTGGATGACGCAATTCAATTATTACTATTCAAGTATGGAGATCAAATAGATGCCATGGACCAAAGGGGGCGGGGGGTTCACCATGAATTTCAATATTAAAAGCGTCTTTAAAGCGTGAGTGCTGGAAATATCATCTCGATTCTCAGAAAAACTTTAGACTCACGCAGCTATCTTTAGAAAAAACTTTCACAATGTCCAAGAGACCTAAATTAAAAGTAAAAGTATATACCTCTCATCGAAGGTTGTTGTCGCAGCCGAATTCACGATAACATCTACATTTTTTGAGAGGTCCCTTGCTATATCACTTGAGATTCCAAGATCGTCAGAGGAGATGGTGCCACTGACTGCGGTGAGTTTTTTGTTCATAAACGTCTCATAATCATCTCCATGAGTAGCCTTCAGCACCTTGAACAACGGTGACTTGATAACCTACAAGTCGACCCCAATGAATTGGTAAAATACTTCCGACAATAGACCCTGACCAGTTCCACATTAGAAGACGAATCGGGGTTCCGATGCGGTTAACGATATAATTACGGTAACTAACGAAATACACTATCACCGAAGTTTACGAGATTTCACCAGTTCGTAACTAAGAGAAGAGTACTTACATTGTTTTTAAGCCTATCCTCGGCTGTCACGTTCTTCTGAGGTTGGATGAGTAAATACAGCTGCCCAACGTCGGGTTGGACTCTTAAAATCTTCTCCACCATGACTGTAAACAATGAACATTTGAGAGAATTGGGACGATTAGGTTAAGTGGTGTCTTGAGTAATCTTCAGGTATAATAGTGATGAGATATGATTAGTTGAGAAGATCTACATTAGTTGAGATGATCTACAGGTTACTAATCAAAATGAAAGCGTAATAGTCTGCACTCGTTGAGGACGAAAAGAGGACGAAAAGAGTGAATCGGTGAGGTCATTAGTACCCTTTGCGAGGAATCCGGTTGCTCCTGTGACAAGAAGATTTTTCCCTTTCAGAAATTTCAAGATACCAAGCCCGCTATCAGTGACGGGACCGCTGGAATTTTGTCTTGCCCTGTCCTGACCAATTACATCGGGAACAGCAGTTGTGCTTGGCAATTTCAGTGATGTCATGGTCGTGGTAGCAAACGCTAAAGGATCCTCTAATTTATGCATCAGCTCCATCAAAGCTTCAACCTCAGTCTGTTTCGTAGGGACATTCAAGGGCGCCTGAACGAGCCTCTCCAATTCGTCCGCAGTAGGAGCCTTGGAATATCCGTTGACAGCTCCGTTCACAGACACCCCGTTCAGAGGACGTGCGTTACAGTAGATTCCGCTGACAGAATTGACGGAAGTTTCCTGCGCAGCATAGATTGAAGCTCCGTTCGCGATGGTCCCATTGGCAGATCCATTAAGTGCCGTAGCACCATTGTACGCATGCCCGTTGGCAGAGCCATTTCGTGCAGCTCTTTTGACGGTGCTCCCGTTTGCCGATCCGTTTCGTGAGCCGCCATTGAGCGATTTTACAACAGCACGACTTGCGTCAGCAGTCACGGCATGACAAACTTCACTTGCCACATCCCCGTGAATCTTTTCGCCGCTATCAGCGTCTTCGGCAGTGGAGTATCCATTCAGATTGCCGCGATGGACGCTAGTGGCCACCACTTCTCTACTTTTCTTCACAAGGCGAACATTCTTCTGGCCAGGAATGGAATCCTCAAAACCTTCTGTAGCTTCACTGCGCAATTCAAGGCCCCAAAGCTGACCTCCTCGCTTAATCCTGTCGWGGCGCTTCGACGGAAATGCCCTCGGTTTGCACTTTAAAGGTTGGCGCACGAGTACGCCTCCTAAACCGCCTTCCAAGAATGCTGTCTGGACCGAGTATGACTGACGGAAACCGGCGAAGTTACAGTTAATAGTCGGCACAGCAGCCTGACTACACACCGCCTCCATGTCTTAGCAAAACTATTCCGTCACGCCTCTCGCGAAATTAAACCTCCGATCGAGTTCTTAAGCCAATATCAGCATCAACTAACTAAAAATTCACCGAATGACCAACTTCATACATTAAGACACATGCTCGGCTCACACACACCGCSTCCCAGCCAGGGCGTCTCTGAATATATAAACTCTGCGACACGAACACCATACAGCCACCTAAAATTTGAGAGCACTCCACTTGAACACCAAGACGAAGTTAAACAGTGCAGGTATAAAACAATTCAAGAAGCTGAATATATCTATGTGCCAATGCCGACGGTCGTTGAAGCCCTAAAGCTTGGAAGCGGTCGAGGATGCAGGCAGCCTAACCTCCACATGCTCGGCTCGTACCTGAACACACCACCAACTGAGTGAATATTCGCGTGTCCAGTGAACCTCCAACGACAGTTGACAAAACTCATTCCATCTTCTCATCCTCCTTGCTTAACATTCTCTCCAGCTCGTTCCACGCATCCCGTTCCTCCATTCCTCCATCCCTTCATTCCGCCATTCTCCTACCTACAGCAAAACATCTCACAAAATATTCCTACAAAATCACTCCGCCAACAACTATTCTCAACCTCCAATCTTACCACACCTCTTTACTAACATCCCAAACAACTTGTCACATACCTCCTCTCTCAGTCAACGTAACTCTCTCAACACAGAGTTCACTCTCTCAAGCTTAATAAAAAAAACTTCTCGCCGTCAAACACCGTACGTCACCCCTGGCCTYCTCCTATTCCATTCATGCTAACCACACATGCATGCATCCCAGCCTCCGCCACCGATCGAACCAAAAAAATTCCTACCACAACCTCTCCTCTCAGCGTGGATCCAAATTAATTTACCTCCTCAGTTCTCCCCTCGCAACAATGCAACCACCGGCACGTAACGCGCCTTCAGTTGTCGTTCAACAGTCACAACCAAGAATGCACGCAACGCACGAGGCGCACAAAATGCAATGCAGCTATCTGAGCCCAAGTCCAGCTCGTAAGTTACGTTGGTGCCCGGCAGCCGATCGAGTTGGCGAAGTTAGGCAGTGATAAAAAGCGACGGGATGGTGGTTGTAGCTGCAGCAGCAACAGCAGCAGTAGTACCAGACGACACAAATGGCGTGGCAGGAGTGTGCCGGACCGGAGAGAAGCTTTCAGTGCAGTGCAGTGAGGTTGAGCTTGCTTGTTGCACTGTCGTTGGACAGTCAAAGGAAGTGCGAGGAGGAAGTTAAGTCTTTCGTGATGAATGAGCTCGCTCGGTAGCTAGCTGCAGTGTTCATGAGAATTAAAGACGGGGGGTGGAGTGGGCGGGGAAGGGGAAGGCCCAACCTTAGCAGGCAGGCAGCAGCAGCAGCAGGCAGTTTGGACAATCAATGCGAATTGCAGTGGAGCGCTTGCAGCTGGATCGACAACGCTGGCATTTGAAGGCGAGCCCCAGGCCAGGGGCCGTCCCCCGGGCGGGGCGGGGACGTCCCTGTCGTCCCCTCTACTTACTTCTTTTTCCAGGGGCTTCATCACTCGGTTCTCACCTACCGGGATCAGGGGGAACCGGTTATTTAGGAGGGGATATAGGACCGTGACCACGGTCGTAGGCGTGGGTTGGTCGGGTGTGACCGTGGGGGCGTTCATGAGTTCGCACGCTGCCTCCGTGAATCGTAACTGACAATGCGAACATGCACATAAGGGCTCACGTATTTGGATTCGGGCTTTGTGGTGGGTGATGTCATGTTTATTTTTTTTGATTGCCACTAAGGGAAACTGCCCCATTATGGACCGAATGGGAGCAAGCCCATTGTGGGCAAAATTGTAATGGTGGTGTACATTCAAGTTATGAAATTTACACCAACATTACAATTTTACCCACAATGGACTTGCTCCCATTTGGTTCATATTGGAGTAGTTTACATTAACCCTAGAAGGGCTTTGGGGTTTCTTTTACAACCCATATTTACCTTAGTAACTCTTCAATCGTGATTTAACATATGAATTGTGATATATTATTATTTATGTACTATTATGATTATTAATTTACTTTGTATTGAAAACTATTTGGTCAATGTTTTTGTGATATACTATACGGTTGCTAAGGGCTTTCAGACCCTTCTAGGGTTAAGGGAATTGTACCTAATATTGAGCAAATTAGGAATTGAAATTTGGTTTTCATTATCAAACTATCTAAAATTGTTGTTTGATTTCATTGGTAGTTAAAAGGAAATTGTAGATTCTCTTTGTATATATTTTTTAGGACTCAATAAGAATAAACTACAATCTAACAAAGTGTTGGAAAAACAACAATGGGTTCTCATATTTATATATGAATAATATTTTAGACAAGAATCTAGATGGGATGGTTTTGCAAACAACTGTCAAGTCGGTGTAGTTACCTTGTGTGTCAAATATATGTAGGGATATTGATTGTGATTTGTGAGCCACCTTGCCAAAGTCCAAAGGACTTATGTAAGATTCTATTTGACAAAATCCCCAAAGATTCAATTTAAAACCTAGTGAAAAAGATATGCTACAAAGTGTTGGATGAAATTAAGTGTATCCAAAATCAACAATCAACTGAGTACATGATTAGAGGTTGCACATTATTGGCAAGAATCCATAGAGATTGATAGTATAAACATGCCATATTGCATAAAGCCTCTATTGTTGTAAGAGCAATGGAATCTCAGCGATTGGTAATTGCCAACTTCATAGATCAAATGTGCAACAAAATTATACAATGTATTTAACCCATGAATGTTGAGGTAGATGTTTTGTGTCTCATGGATGACAAAGAATCTTTCTGTATAAAGTAGGAGGACCATAAAGCGCCCATCTAAGGGCTGAAGCTGAATTTTGGCAAAGTGAAATTGCTTGAAATAATTTTCAGTAAATTTTCCTTGAAAGACAAGTGGAATAAGCATTTACCCCAAGTCATTTCATAATTTTTGGAGCTTTGTGGAATTAGTTGTGAATAATTGAAGTTGCACAAAGTGCATTTCAATGGGCTCTAAACGCAACCACCTCCTCAAATGTAGATTGCTTGTACATTGGAGAGTGCAAAACGTACCTCCAGAGCTTGATTGGTTTTAGAACCTGCTCCATTTTAGGACCTGGATAGAAGTGCAACTATACATCCTCGGAATTTGGTATGAAAAGGGGAGATCTTCTACAGTACTTTGACTTCCACCGAGTGCTTTTGGATTTTTTTGTTTAACCAATGATTTCTGTGGTATCAAAATGGATGATTTTCACGGTCACAAGTCTGTCCTTGAAAGCTTAATAGGAAGATTTTGTAACCCAATCACAAGGACCCCTAACCTGTAAAGACTTAGAGACATAGACAGGTCAGTGAGTTTCAACAAACCTAGTACGATAATTTTCTTATTGCATTCATGGACTTGCCTTCTGTGTTGACCAGTGCTTTAATATTTAAGAAGAACCGTTGCATTCTTTGGTATATGGTGGAATTATCATTTGCAATTGGAAAAAATTGGAAAAAAAACTTGTGAAAACATCTACAAGTTTTCTATTTAGATTAAAAATCAGAAAAAAAAATCTGGCTTAGCACATGAATAAAAGGTTTTATGTGAAAATTAAAGAAAAATAGTTGGTAAGACTCAAAAATATCCCAAACGTTGATTAAAACTTACATTATTTATGAAGGTGACAATTGGGATAGCCACACCTTCTTCACTCCACAAAAATTCTCTGAAGATTGAGAGAAACAAGGAGCCAATCATTAGCCTAGATTTGTGAAGAAGGTGCAAGACCCAAATCTTGTGAGCGGAGAATGAAAATAGATAATGGACTTGCATGCAACGAAAGTTGTGCTAAAGTCACCTTAGCGTAACAAAAGGAACCAATGGAGGAGCAATGCGGAGGCAAAAAGCAAGGAACCTAGGGTGGCGGAATATTCTTCTTGTGTGAAGAGTTCTCCATGTCCATTGTTCACCTACTGAGGAGAATAATGTCCCTACAAGAAGAATATTCAACTTTGTAGAGCCAACCAAAAGCCAATTCAAAATTGACATGTCCCCATTCATGGAAGAATTTGTGAGAAGCAAAGGTGTGACTACCTCTAATGTGTAAAAGCACCTAACTAGATAGCATAACAATTTTGGAAGTAAAGCAGGAGTTCCATATGTGTTAGGGTTCTAAAAGCATCTTTTAACACATAGGTACACTTTGCATTCCAATTACACCACCAATGTACAAATAGTGTACATTTCAAGAGGTGGACTCTTTTAGTGACCACTATATTTGTAATTGTAAAAATTCATAACTAATTCCACAAAGCTCCAAACAAATATGAAACAAATTGGTTTAGATGCCAATTCCATTTGTCTTTTAAGAAAAATTTATTGAAAAATATTTCAAAAAGTATAATCTCCATGAATTGATATTTAGGTTTTAAATGGGCTCTTAATGCTTTTTCTTTTGAAGCAAACAAAAAGAAACAATAGTATTGTTTTGGAGAATGTCCCTTTTATTTGCCCCTTCCATTGCCTCACAACACAATATTTTGACTTTCAAYCAATAGCAAGGCTTCCAATGTGCAAAATCAATTAAAATCTATATAATTGCAAATCAAAAGAAGTATTTCTAGAAATAAAAAGTGATTAAATTAGCACAATTAATTACCACCCTTCAACAAAATAACACTTTTTTTTATTATAAAAAAAATAATTTGACAAGTTCTAGCATCTATTGCACACTTTTCATCCCAAAAATGTCAAAGTAGGCTTGTTGTAGTATTATTGTCAAGGTATTAACATAGTATGATAGTATACTCATGGTTCTCCAAACACTATCGTAATTATTGAACAAGTTTGGTGGAAACCAACTCAAAAAGAGATACTACATACAATTTTTGGGTAACATCTAAAAAACTCCATGATGGAATCGTGCAAACACTACCTTTCACTTGCAATATTTGAAGACCTAGGAATGCAAAATCCAACATGCTTTGTGTAAGACAAGAACATAACTCTTTTATTACTAAGAAGTCCACATTGAAGCAAAAGCAAAAGTATTTTTAAGCAATTTTGAAAAGCTCATGAAAAGCCCACATAGAACCTCAAGGATTTCTATTGATACAAATAATTATTTCTTTGAACCAACACATGCTATGTTCTTCAATCAAGATAATATTATTAAGAAAATTTTCCATTTACATTAAAATTTCTACAATATCACCAATCAAAGTGGTCAATTTTAAACCATAAATCCTCAATACTTAAAGGATAACATTGTACAAACTACTATAATATTTTTTTACATGCTCACAGTGACCAAAAGTAAGATAGATGCACTAATTGTCAACCACACCCAACACCCAACATATAGTAAGGTAGTAATTCCAACCAAGGTTGGATGAGATTCCAACCAAGGCTTTGAATGTTGTTTTTTTTGTCTTTTTTCAAAGTGAGGACTAATATGGTTATGACCATATCCCGTAGTAGTGAGCAATAAAGTAGGAAGAAGTAAGCATGAAAGTAATTATGGTAAGGCTCTTAACATTGGCTATGTGTGAATTGCACTTCTTGGCTCCCAAAATTCATAGTGATTTCAATTTTGTTAATAAAATTCTAAAAAATTTGACCATCCCCATATTTCCTATTGTCCTACATGGGGAAAATTTCCACGACCTCATATTGTTCACAATTTGCTCCAAAATGGATTAAAATGAGCAACTTTTGGTGCTTCTACCTTATCTCCTTTCCTAAAAGACTTGAGAATTCTTTCGTTTAAGGCTGGGAGGAAAAGATTTCATAATAAAAATATTGAATTTAAATGTGTGCTAGCCTCGGATGCAAGGAAAGTCAAAGGGCCCGTAAACAAATATATAAAATGCTATGAATTGAGGCCACATTATCTTTGAGTGGTTATTTCCTAGATATTCAGACTCTTTTGAAGTTCATTACGGCACCCTTCTCCGAGTTGTGAATATTTTTAACCCTAGAAGGACATGAAAGCTCTTTGCGGCCACATAGTATATTATAAATATAATGGTATTTGATAAAAAAAAATTGAGTGAATATTTTTCAAGACAAAGTAAATTAATGATCATGATAATATGTAAATAATAATTTAGCACAATTCATATATTAAATCACAATTGAAGAGTTATAAGGCTAAATATAGTTTGTAGAAAGAAAATCCAAGGGCCTTTCAAGGATTAAGGTAGGTAGGAGGTCCATGGAGCGTCCATTTTAGAGATGGAAATTAATTTGGGAAGGTTAGAATTCTTGAAATGTTTTTCAATAAAAAAATTCTTGAAAGACTAATGGAATTGGCTTCTTTAGAATCCAAGTCATTTCATATTTTTTGGAGCTTTGGGGAATTAGTTATGAATTTTTGAGAGTTGAAATGTAGTGGTGAGTAAAGAATCTACCTCCTAAAATGTACACGGCTTTTGTGCATTGTTGGCGTAATCAAAATGCAAGATATACAAATAGTGTATATCTCAAGAAGTGGACACTTTTAGAGCTTGAGCACTTTACACACTACATACCTTAAGATAGGCCCCTAAAGTGCGGCATTAACTCAAATCTACCATCATCACTTTGGGTAAATCTCCCAAATCAATCCGTACATCTATGGAAGAAAACAATTTCATTACTTGGTCTATTGAGAAAAACTTTGATTCCATATAAATTTTGTATATTGCATCCAAATGCTGCATTCTTTGGTGTGTGGAACCTCATTTGACTAGCCAACAAGAAAATCAATGAATATTTGACCAGACTAGTAATAGTAACTAGGCACAATAGCAAAAAGTGGTGGTGGTGGTGGGAGGCGTGCACCTCTTAGCCTCCAAAACTGATCGTAAACAAAATAGTTCAAATAGAACAACCTAATGCAGTCAATCACCCGATCCCAATGTTCACCTGCTAGGCCATCTTGTTTGCGTCAATCACCTACCCATTACCACAACCTTATTAGCAAGCCTTGAGCATCATAACAAAGCACTTGGGGAGGGAACACATCAACTTGTGGTTTAGCGTGCGCCCACCCACGCTCTTATTACCAACTATGTTCCAACAAACTTTGAAAAATCATAGAAAATTCCATATTTTTTGTCATAATTTATTGATTCTATTGGCAAATAGCTTCTCTCCAACTCTTTCCCATCTCTCCCATATTAAGTGAGTTGACAAATAGGATTCTCCATGATACCTAAACTAAATAGTGAAATTAGGTTGCTTTTACAATTAGGTTGCCTCACCCAGCAAGAGCGTTACTCTATAATAAGCCATCAAAATCAACAAATATTTCTACAAGTACTTTCATTTGTACACTTGGAGATTCACTACTTCCAACTAATACACCAATAACTAATTCAAAAGCAATTGAAAGTTCATTCTCATACAATAACAAAAAATATTATATAATGTGGTTTGTCAAGAAATTATTGAGGGGCAACCTACTTTTGCTTTTTTATTTAGAAAAGACGGCAAATCTGCTTGGTATTGTAATACACATATTTACCTTAACCCTTTAGTGCCCGTGGTTGATTTTTTTTGGGGGGGGAGCAACGTATTTTCATAGGGATGAACAAATAGAGTACATTTAGCGGTTTTCAAGCCTATGCCATTACAACTTCAAAAATTCATAACTAATTCCATAAAGCTTCAAAAAATATGAAACAAATTGGGTTAGATGACAATTTACTTGTCTTTCAAGGAAATGTTATTGAAAAATATTTCAAGAAGTTTCACCTCCCCAAAACTCAGTTTTAGCTCTTAGATGGCCATTTTTTGCCCATGTTGCCTAAGCTAATTCATGCATGTCTTTGGATTTCATGAATTAGACAATTGTGGGATTACTAAGCAACATTGTTACCTTCATGGCTCATGTTTTTTTGCAAAAAATTGCCCAAATTGGAGATTGTTTGTGCATTTCATAAGCCAGTACAAAATCATAGAAACTGGCCTAGCTTTCTTTTTATTGCATGCCTTGCCAAACAATTTGATTCATGTTGAGCATCTAAAGATTCTCCAACTCTAATATTCTTTGAGTTTTTTCAAATTAGGTGTATTTTGACCTAGAATGAGGGGCACTTCACACTAAAGCCAAAGTTTGAGAGGCCTTCAATTTCCACCATTCATATTGCCGAATTACGGATTTCTTGTATTGTGATTGGTGAAAATCGACGGCCTCTCGACCTTTGGTCATAGTATGAAGTGGCCCTTGAGGGACTCAAAGATCTAGTGTATTTGAGGCTTATTCCCAAGAGCCCTCAACACTACAAAAAGTCAAGATTGCAATGGACACCCATGCACAAAATCTTGAATTGGAAAAATCATAATCAATCATTTTCAAAATCAGATTTTTGAAGCTAAAACTAAACTTCAAAAAGAATTTTTCAAAAATATAAACTACTAAAAATAGTAATTTGGTAAGGTTTTGTTTAACTTAAAAAATTGGTCAAGGACACATTCTGTCCTCATGGTCATTTAGGGGTTAAGTCCCTCACTCACTCCTCAAGTTTTATTTTTATTTTTATTCTTAATAAATTTTGGAACAAAGCAAGAGTAGAGATCAATAATTATTATTAGTGTTTTGCAGTGGAAGTACTAAAGTAGATGAAAGGTGGTTAAGTAAGTGCCTGTTGTTTTAAAATAAACATAAAGGAAGGTGGCCTAAAATATGGTTCAATTTATACCAAAAGAAGCTACTTAGGCAATTGTTGTATGAATACAAGGTTTCAGCATCTGACAGTTTTGAGCCACCTACAAAGGGGCRCAGTCACCTCAATGTCATACCCCCAACAACATTTGGGACAATCAATGASTAATTCAAYATTCCAAAAACATTTGAGGAGGGTAGGTGGGTGGGTCCACAAAATGGCTCAAAAGACAAAAAATAAAGACGCCTTTGGACATTGACATGCAAATATTGACAAAATTAAAGTAAAGTTGTTGCTCCACCTGAAAAAGCTTCTCTTTGTCCATGGGGCCTGCCAATTCAATTCTAGCCCCCAACCCCATCTCCAACAGTGGGGCTCGTGGAAGGCAGAAATTCAATAATCGCTTAGTACTACATTGCATAAGGTAGGAGCACCTAAAAGCGACACTTGTTTGAAATTTGCAGATCTTGAGGTAACTACAAAATAAAAAGATGTGTGCTTGTTAGGAAATGGAATAGGAATTCAACAAAATTGTTTTTGTATTTTTTCGAGCTCATATGAATTAAATACAAATTTTTGAAAACAACTATGTAGATGCACCTACTGTGGACACTAGACTAATACTAAAGTGGGCACGAAAACACCCAAAAGCAACACACTCTAAGCTTGGATCTCAAGCGGGTGATTGCCCACTTCTTGGTAGAGTGACAACTTCTTGGAAACCCACTTGTTTACTTTGGATCCACTTGCCCTTGGATTTGGGTTCACTTGAGCTTGGATTTGGGTCTTTTTCTAGATGTCACTAAACGACTGTTGTTAGTTTAAGGTGTACCTACCTTATATGATAGAACCACCCATTACCAACCACTTTAGCATTATATGCATGATCTCGAGCTGTAGAAGGCAATGAAAATTTTCTACCTTGTAGGAAGATAGAAATCATGGGAATTGCAATTTTTTTGGTAATTTTCCGCCTTGAATTGAAATTACTATGAATTTTGGAAGTTCAAAGTTGATCTAGACCCATTTCCAACACATAGTCTTTCATAATTGCTCATTCCAAGACTACTTTGGCTAGCAAAACCAAGCACGTGTGTCATGACATTGATGGTTAGAAGATGGTCGGAAACCACGAGTTGATGGTTAGAAATGCAGGACGTTAAATCCTCCATTTGAAGTGGGCCTAGTAGGTTGGAATTACCTTGGGTAAAAACGCTGGAATTTTGTATTTTTCACATAATTTTTATGTTTTCAAATTTTGAATTCATATTTGCAATTAGAGACCCCAAATTAGCTAGGAGAGGTCTAAACCGTACCCTAGATAAGGCTCAAAATAGGGGGCTTTTTTTTTACTTATACCTCTGGTGAATCCTTCTGGGCCCAGTTCAAATGGAGGATTTAACGTCCTGCGTTAGAAATTAGTCATAAGGTGGATACACCCAAAAGCGCCACCAATTGGTACTGTGTCTAGTTACTATTATTAGGCTGATCAAAATTTCATATCATCTTGTTGGCAATTGAAAGGAGGTTCCAATGCACCAAAGAACACACCATTTGGATACAGTATGCAAAAGTTATGGAGGGTCAAAGTTTGTTTCTAAAAGCGTTTCTTCCACATAGGTACATAATTGGTTTTGGAAATGTACATAGTGTGAAGATGGCGCTTTAAGGTCAAGTGCCATTTTGGGGTGCCTACCTTACTCTTAGCCTTTTTTTGTTGGTTTTTGAAAAAGTGCCAGGATGGCAATCACTTCAAATTTGGTGAAGCATTTTATTTCTTCGTACATCCATCTTTTGTACCATAAAACACTTTTCAATCAAATTCTTACACATTTTCATCCAAATTTGACAATTTCATCCATATTTTAAATCGGATTGAAACTTTTCTAGCGAATAAAAATTACTTTTTTCTGGCGAAAAAAAGATTTTCACCACGAAATAGTGCTTTCAAGCTCCATTTCGCCCAGAAAAAAGGCTGCTTATTGTAGTCTCTACTGATTTTGTGGAGCCTATGCATTGGCCATGGGGGCCTTGATGGTAATGGATGGTTCTAAGGTAGGAGGTCCTGAAATGGAGCAGGCTCTAAAATGGAACAGACTTTAGAGGTACATTTTGCACTAATCTACATTTGAGGAGGTGGTCCGTTTTAGAGCCCCATTGAAATGCACTTTTCTGCAACTTCAAAAATTCATAACTAATTCCACAAAGCTTCAAAAAATATGAAACGACTTGAGTTAAATACTACTTTCTCTTGTCTTTTAAGGAAAATTTACTGAAAAATATTTTAAGAAGTTCCCACCTCCCCAAAATTCAGTTCCAGCTCTTAGGTGGACGCTTTATGGACCTCCTACCTTACATAGGGTGGGGGAACTTGAATGCAAATAATTTTTTTGTGCCTTTGCGCTCTCCTGAATTGAACATGTTGTAATCATGTAATATGTTGAACATCTGTCCTGAGAATGAGCGAGCCCTCTGGCATGCAGAGGGAGAGAATGATGGAGAAAAGTATCTGCCATGCATTCCAACAATGAAGGAGTGAGGTAAAAAGCAAGCAGGACACTAAATCATGCCCATGAAATTGCCCCCCTGCAAGGTATTATTTGGGTTTTTCAAGGTTAAAAGTAAAAAAAAAAATCCTATGTTGAGCCATCATTAGACAAAGGTAAGACAACCCATTGCAGTTATTTCTTCCACAGTGGTCACCTATGAAGTGGCCCCATTGTAGTTTTTTTTTGTTTTGCTAGATCTGGGCCACTATCAATGTCTTACATGATAGTGATGGAGTGATTAAGGTAGAACCACCCATAACCGATCACTTAAGCAATTTTAGACACGATTTGATGTAGTGCAACAGAAAGCAATATTTTGAGAGGTGCAATGATAGAAATGCTAGGGATTGCAAAAACTTTGGTAATTTTATCGTTTGAATTAAAATTATTATGAATTTTCAAAGGCAAAAAGTTCACTAGACCCATTGCCAATCTATAGACTCTTCCAATTCCGATCACTCAAAATATTACTTTTAAAAAGATTCAATTTTTTTGACCTAGTAGATTGTAAGATTGTTAGTATTCAAAGCCAAAAAAAGACTTTTTTCAACACCTTGCCACACTTAGTTCTCAAACTTTGAATCTACTTATAGGTTTTGCACTATGGTGTTTGTTGTTGAGGAATTGAGATGAAAGCGAAGATGAAAGTCTTTGGGGTGGAGAATTGAGTTTAAAAAATTATTGGAAAATTGATGGAAAAATCTGATTTTCATTCTTTGAAAAAATTTCAAGTAGAAATTAGTACAAAGTGGAAAGAAATTCAAAATTGTCAGTAGCTCTAAAATTGAATTGAAACAAGTCAAGCCTCATAGTGAGATTATTTTAGAAGCCATCTAAACTCTAAAGACCTATTTTGCTTTAGAAAGTTATAGAAATGATTTTAAAAAATTTAGAAGATTTTTTAGACGTTGTTATAATGGTCTTCAAAAGAAGACTATTGTAACATTCACAACACTAATTCAAATAGAATAAATCAAAGCTAAACAACGTAAGACACAAATGGTTGCACAATTTGATGAGACATAAGCTTAGTGAATTAGTCTTAACTTTCAAAGTCAAGTTTGCAAAAGGCTAAAACAAAGTGTAATTTAATAAATTCCAACTTCTATGGCATGCATATAAAAAAAATGCATTAAAATATCCATGCATAGAATCAAAAGCGAGAGACTAATTAAGTTGAAAGCAATTTTTCCTAAAGGATTTCCAAAATCTTTTTATAAAGCCYCCACCCACACCACTTTATTATAAATGAACCAATCATTATCATAAATTCTCTGTCCTTGTTGCCCTTCTAATTCTCATCATTTTGGTAATATGTTTGATCACAATGTGCTCAAAAGAGGCCGTAAGTGTCTTGCTCATTTTTGCACTAGTTCTCACACAATGTGMAATGTGGATCATGAATCACTTTCTATCCAAAATAGGGATCAACATTCTAAATGGAGAATTTTGAGTTTAGTAACTTGATTATTCATTCACAAATAACTTCACATCTCCCAGCCATGGAGCCTAAATTACTAAGTTATATTTACTTTCCATTGTAATGTCTCTAAAAATATAACATTATTTGCACTTTAAGGCAAAAGTTTCTCTTTAATATAAAAAAGAAATGTAATAATCAACAATTGTCTAAGATTAAAATTCAATAAGTACTTGAATTGTATAGATAAACCAACATCATGCAAACTTAGTTAAGGAGCATATTATACAAGACTCTAAAATAAACTAGCCTATGATATGTGGTAGACTCGTTCCAAACACCTAGGGAATGATGCATTAAAGTCTTACATCAAACCATGATAATTCCAAATACCTAGGGAATGATGCATTAAAGTCTTGCATCAAACCATGATAATATTTTTTCAGTGAATGAAATTTGGGCTACATTAGATTGACTTAGTGGCCACAATAAATGTCTTAGATAATGGTGATGGAGTGATTAGTGGTTGCCATAGGAACTTCCCCCTTTTCAGTATAAATTCATCATAAAAATCGAAATTTTAAGACTTTCATATTGTGGCCATGTTAGAAAATATTATAATTGCATAAGGTGAGTAAGCTGACAATCATGGATACATTTTTTTGTTGATTTGGGGGGTAGTCAAGAGATTTTTAGAGGCCAATTTGGCAACACATTTCAAAAATCCATAACAAATTCATACTTTGTCAAAAATAAGCAAATGCTCTCCTCATTTCTCACATTTGTCTTTAAGTAGAATTGTAGTAAAAAATCAACAATGTAAACAATGCAAACCAATCATTATGCATGTCATATGTTGTTTTACCTTATAGTGAATGAGTTTTGACAACAATGCAAGCATGATAATAATTAATAAATCATTCCTACTAATTATTTTCTTGATATATGTGAATAACATGTTTTTTCTCCATGAATCCCAAAGACACCTTATGAACATTGTCAAATAATATAATGTGAGCATACGGGACAACAAGGCTACCAATTTTGTCAAATTTTGCATGACTCCTTATATTTGGGTAGTTGCAACGTAGTTTATTGGGATGTATTTTTGAAAATTCAATTAAAAAAAGTTTGGCTATACAATAACATTTTTCTCCTTGAATCCCTGCCAATCTATAAGTACACAATTTTTTTAGAAATCCATAAAAATTTGCCCAAAAGTGAGCATTTAAAAGTTGAGTGTGCCATTCAACAATCAGTAGGTTACCTTTAAGGTTGAAGCCCCAGTAACCGATCATTTAAGCAATTTTGGAGCAGATTGTACGCAGTATGAGGTGGTGGAAAATTTTTCCATGTAGAAAGATAGGAAATATGGAGATTGTAAAGTTTTCAAAATTCAGTTCTCAAAATTGAAATTGATGTGAATTTTGGGAGCCAAAAAGTATTCTTGACCAATAGACAATGTCTAGAGTTTTCCAATTTTGATCATTCAAGAATTATTATCCTGCTCACTACTTCCTACTTTCATTCTTACTAATTCAATAGACGTGTCATAACATTATTAGTCTCAACCTTGAAAGGAACATAAAAATCACAATCTTGGCCTTGATTAGAAACAGTGCATCCCTATAGCACTAGTAGAAAGCCAGCTATAAATGATTGTCCTCAATGACTGAAAATTGTCCACAATGACTACACATGAGTCATAGACAAAATCTATCTAGATTGAAATATAAGACTTTGGTTGGTGTTGGTGTCAACAAATTTCTTATTTATTTTGGGATGTGTGTATTCAAAAAGGGATTAATGGGAATGTGAGGTGCATAATTCTTCCACAAAGTGCATTCAAGATATATTTTTTGTTGAATGAATCTCATTTCAAGCAACTAAATTATACCAAAACACGTAAACCAAATTCTCTATCCTCTAATTTTTCTTGAATTTTGAAGTTGAAATACACCCACAAACAATCTAAACTTCCTACTTCAAGCACATATGAATTACAGAAGTGATATAGAATTGAGTCTTAGAACTTTTAAGACATCTTCCAATTAAAGATGGAATGGGATTCAATATAAAGTGACGTTTTTTATTTTTATGGTTTTCTACCATCCAAAACCTTGACCCCAAAGGCCCGAAGTGACCCTTTCCTTGGTTTGGGTGTCTTGAAATTCCGCAGTTTTTTTTAGGAGTTTAAATAGTGTGACTTTTATAAACTCCCTATCTCCAACCAAATACCTGAAAATGCCCCTTGCAATTGTAATTGTCCATGTGTTTAAAAAAAAAAAAGATGTTCCAATGAACTCAAGCTCATGAAGAAGAGATGCCCTTCCCGCGTGTCCCCCTTGGCTGATCTGGACATTTTTGTAAATTTGTGACGACTTTTGCGACGCACACCTTCAGTGGCTACAAAATTGCGAAAGCTCAATGGGTTCAAATTTGATGTTTGCCAATTGCAACAATTGGAAGTCAGTGTTGCCTAGTGGCAAGTCCTTGTGGCCATGATTCATTGTACATTCCTTTGTCAAGATTGAGGTAAGTGTCATCCATACAAACTGCGTGGGAAGGACTATGTCCACTTATTGAAGAAACTAGGATTTGTTCACATTGTCGGACACATTAAGTTAAAAGGGCCGTGGTGAACTCAGGAAACCCTTGAAATTTTTTATTTTCCCACGCATGATAAAATTTGCAAATTCTGAATTCATATTTGCAATAAGAGGACCCAAATTAGCTAGGAGAGGTGTACAAGGTGAATTCATCAACAGAAAATAAGTTTTTTTTTGTTTACTTGCACCCCTGGAATGACTTGGAGTGGCCGAGCGAGGGGGCCATTTCACTCCATCCATTATTGGTTTATTTATCGCCACCAACATTTGGAATTTTTTTTGAGTTTTATCGGTTGTTTTCCTTCAATTTCCAAATTGAATGAATTTTCAAGTACGGAGTCCAGTTACTTCTTCTACTTTTTACTCAAAATGAAAATTTTATAGAAATTTTCACCAATTTTTTTTGCTTACATTGTCAAATTGCATCCGTTTTTTCCCCCAATTCCACCGGCTAACTTTGAACTAACCACCACTTCTTCCCAAACATTGATCCTCATGTGGAGAGTAGCTAATCACAATACTTTACAAAGCAATCAAAAAGTGGAATCATTTTTTTTTTTTTTTTTTTTTTTTTTTTTTAATTTTAATTTTTTTTAACCCCTAAAGGACCAAACTGGTTTTTTTTTGGCAACATAGCAATTTTGGGCAGCTCATTACGAATGGAGTTTTTGTTATTTTTCTTTGAAATTTTTTCACAACATGTGTCCAAGGAGTAGCTTTAAGGCCCAAYAATTTTCATAACATTTGACTACATTGTTAAAAAGTTATTGCATGATATGTGATTTTCAGTGGTCGGCGGGCAGCCCGGGCAGGTCTGAAAAAAGTCATTTTTTCAGAATTAAAAATTTGAAAATGATTATCTACAACTATAAGTACATGAGAAGCTTTGAATTACTCCATTTTGATCAACGAGTCAAATGTTATGAAGAGTTTTTTTTTGCAGGCAATCATGGAATCTCTACACTAAAATAAACTTTGAAGTCCTTTATTTAACTCATTTTTCAATAATTTTGAAAAAAATCAAAATATTGGGTGTGGGTTGTGCACATAACTTACACTTAGGTTGGGAGTGATGTAGACTTGGACCTCAAATACCCAACCATTGGACTTAACCTTGAAATACACATATGTGAAACTGAACATAACATACATATATAATACCAGCCATGTACGATAACCATAAAAGATGGGCCCATGACCATGCATTCATGCCTTTCAATTTTTCACATTGTTTGTTGCCGTTTTGCAACCATATATGAATGAAATTCTTTTACAATTTTGTTTTAGGGATGGAATTACATATTCTTTGTGAGTCATAATAATTATTTTGAAATAATTGTAAACTATTTGAGGAGAAAGTGAAGAAGATTCTTATCAAATCCAAAATATACACAAAAACTCTAATTTTTTTTTATCATTGGTGTATATCATAGTCTTTTTATTTTTTATTTTTTTTGATGACATACAACCTTTATAATTTTGTTTTAGGGATGGAATTACATGTTTCTTTGTGAGTCATAATAATTATTTTGAAATAATTGTAAACTATTTGAGGAGAAAGTGAAGGAAATTCTTATCAAATCCAAAGTATACACAAAAACTCTAATTTTTTTTTATCATTGGTATATATCATAGTTTTTTTATTTTTTATTTTTTTGATGACGTATGACCTAAGTCGTAGTGAGGACTGACACAACACATCCATGGCAACCGGATATGAGTCAGAATTACGCGCCATAGGTTATCTCCGTTAGGACACAAGAGGAGGAACACGACCAACCCCCATGCCAAACACCCCCCATGCGAGCAATGTCGGCACGGGGAATTAAACTGGCAACCTTGTGGATGCAATTGGTAGTTCCTACCACTTGCGCCATCACCCGGGATAGTTTAAGGTCATTTTGGACCAGTTTCATAGTTTATAACATCAAGATATAAACCAAAGTTACCATGTCATTCTAAAATTAGGAAATTAGCAAACCATGGTCATAGATCCAAAGTTTCAATGGCAATAGAATATTAAATTTTATGAAAATTTTAAAGTTTTCAAATTGTAATAGGAACTAAACTTTATAAACTTCATTTCATTAGTTGACCTTAAACTCAAAATCTATCATTTTTATGGGTAAATTTCAAATTTAGAAAAAGGAGAAAGAAGTGGCTTCAATACACTACAAATGTGGTCCATAGATTAATCATCTTCTTTTAATGAAAAGTCAGTGATCTCATAGTGAGGGAATTAGCAATACTTTTCATTGAAAATACAAAGCACTTCCCTATGGGTGAAACTCAAATATATTTTTCCATCCTACACCCCCTACCTGAAGTCATCCAAAAGTTACTAAATGGCCTCAAYATTGCTTTAGGATTAAAAATGCACAGGATATATGAAAAGTGTACACGTGAAATTTTAATTAGTGCATTTGCAGAATCAAGTATATATAGTTGCAATGACTATTACATGAGTTTTATTTAGCCCCAAAGCGCATAAGGCATATGAAAAGTGTACATGYGAGAAATTTAGTGCATTTGCATAATCAAATACATATAATTGCAATGACTATTACATAAATTCTACTTAGCCCTAAAAGAACAGGACCTATCACAAATTGAAATATTAAATTTTCCAAAATTAATTCAACTTTTGAATCAATACTTGGTGCATTCTTTATTTCTACAATAATCATGAAAGTCATCCAGAAGCGTCCTTCCAGGGTTAAAGTTTAAAGTTTAGAAGTCATGAGCTGAGCTCGACCCTGAAATACCCGGTCAAGGAGTTCGACCCTGCAATACCAGGGCGTGGAGCGCCACCTCCATATACCCGTCCCGAGGAACTCGACCCGGATATACCCGTCTCTGGAAGAGACCCCAAATACCCGGTTCGCTCCTACAGCCTGAGCCCGCGTTCTTAAACCCTAAACCGTGGCGGCCATTCAACCACACAACCCTCACCCTCATCTACTCTTCTTGTGTCTCCCCCAATTTGYCTCTCAATTCTAATAGTCTAAAGGTTTTGCTGCACTGCAGCGATGCAATTTGGCAGGGTTTTGCACCGCTCTTTTGCTGCGATGGCCGTCACTGCGTCATCTGCGCTGCGGGCTTCCGGGGCGATCACAGGAAGCCTCGGCGCTCCGGAATCATGCGTCCATGGCGTGGGAATCTGCCGCGCTAGGGTTTCGGTGCCGAGGTCGATGCTGCGAGGGTTCAGTAGACGAGCGACTGTGGTGCCTGCTGGAATTAGATTTCCGCGCGTGATGGAGAATAATAGGGCGAGGTTGTTGAGGACGACTGCGGGGGTTAGTCAGCTGGAGGAAGGGCCGTTGGAGACCACCAGTGAGGCTCAGTATGTGGATAAACGCGTGGCGGTGACGATTATTACGGGGTTCCTTGGTGCTGGCAAGGTATGGATTGAGAATTGGTTATGTAGAATTTCGAAGAAGCGACTAGGAGTGTCGGAAAGAGTTGGAATGGGAAGTTTTGGAATTATTCGAAGGAGCTAAATAAGAGAGAATTGGAAAGTYTTGKAATGAAAATTTATGGAATTCGAAGAAGCTAAATCAGAGAGAAGTGGAAAGACTAGGAATGGGAAGTTCAGGGATTATTGGAATGGGGAATTTATTGCATGAAAGGAGCCAAATGAAAATATATTGCGTGAAATTATGGAGATGAAATTTATTGAACGAGGTGAAACGGATCGGAGTCTCTTGTATCAGCGGATTTGGTGTATTTTATGGATTGAATTAATGACTTCGGTCGATTGAAATGGGTCTGGGGTTCATATCAAATAACATTTTTAATATGAATGCATTTTAAATTCTGGATTGGTGGTGCATTCTCCCTAATTTAGCTTCCAAGTTGATTGAGAGTTGCTCTGCATGATTCAGCTCGGAGAATTTCAGAAACTGCTGTAGTGATACAAAGAATAGACTTCTGCAAGAACTTTGAAGTGACTGAGGTTGATAAATAAAGTTCAGTTTGGAAGCTAATAGGAAGTTTTTAGACATATTTCTATTCTTCAAGAATACAATKTATCTTTCTATTGGTACACGTTGTGACGCTTCCATTATTGGAACTCGTATTGATATGAAACCGGTCGCTTCAGGCCATTTGGGCACTGAGGGGTGGATAGATATGTCTGCATGTGTTGAGAGAATCTCAGAACTTTCTACAGTGATACAAAGAACTGACTTCCGTTAAGTGCAAAGGTTTCTTTGTAATTTACATTATCGAATTCCTGTCAATTCCTTTTCGTTGCTGATGTTATGCAACGTCGTTATTGGGACAGACAACGCTGCTAAATCACATCCTTACCGCGAACCATGGCAAACGGATTGCTGTCATCGAGAATGAGGTATTCGTCGGAACTCTCTTCATTCATTGTACTTTGTAACAAGTTTGTACTTTCGAATAGCCTACATATGATTCAGGATACGTTGATTACGTTACTGTGCCGTGACTCCGTCATTGGACTTATTTCCGTCAACTGTAGACCGGGAATACAATGAAGGACAAAATGTAAGCCTGTACTATATGCACTTGCTCTTGGTCACTCACAAGTATGTGCATGTGAAGGAGTCATACATTTGAATTCTCACATGTTCTTTCTGCAGAATTAGGTCCAGAGTCGGAGCATTTTGCCTTAGAAACTTCTTAAAAAGGTTCTCTACCAAAGGTTTTAGGGTCGAGGTATAATCATGAGTAAGAATTGAGATTGACAATAATGCTTTGCAGTTTGGAGAAGTGGACATCGATGGTTCTCTGGTAGCTGCAAGACAGCAAGGAGACGAAGACATAGTAATGCTCAACAACGGTTGCTTGTGTTGTACGGTTCGAGGGGATCTTGTGCGGATGCTGGGCGATCTAGTCAAGAAAAAAGGGGGCAAGTTTGATCATATCATCATTGAGACCACAGGTGAGTTAAGAGTCCAAGTATTGTTATGCGGCCAGGGCTAGGTCTCATCTGGACCTGTGAAACCAGCTCCAAATTCCTCCGCGGGGGAAAAGGCAGGAGCTTATTTCAAGTTTTATCATGGTTGATAATATTTGGAAAATTTGATTCATTCTTGGAATTAGGGAACTCTGAATTAGCTAAGTTATGTCGAGTAATACGTAATCAACCAACTACAAAATATAGGGCATTTATGCATTTATCTGTCAATGGCAAAAATTTGAGTTTATGCACCCTGGGTTCACAAAGACCAGATGAGCTCTAGAATAACTGTTATTGAGGGCATACAGGTAGTTACTTTCACTGAAAGGCTTGTACGAGTCTCCTGTCGGTTGAGTGCCTAAATTGTAGCACCTGCGTGTCAATTGTAGCCTGTCGAAGCTTGTTTCAATTTTGGGTCACCGACACTACTWAAGTTGATTCTCATGTAGAAAAGGATGCAGAGGGATTGCTCTAATTTATGGATCTTGAGCTTATAGAATTTCAATGCTGCAAKTACTAGGTATATGTTGCAGATGTCATTTCTTCTGCACTGTCGATTACTCTGACTTTGAACTTCCTGTTTGTATTTAATCATTTTCAGATAAACAATTGGTTAGAAAGCCTCATGAACGAGCGCAGTGAAGACCTTTATCGGACAAAGGGTGTTCTCTCAATCCATGGTTGGGACGAAAGATTTGTATTCCAGGTAGCCGTCTCTAACCTGCACCAGTTTCTCCTTGAKTTTTCGATATGTTCGTTGTCRCKCYYTTAACGGATGTGTCCTTCAGAWGAACGTTGGGTTCAGYAGGATAYTTAGRKAGTCAATGGTCTCTGATCTTWYGAAAATGTCRTCTWTTTCAGGGAGTTCACTCTTTGCTCGAAGGTACACCTGAACGGAATTGGGGACCTGGTGAAAAACGGGTTAATAAGATCGTCTTTATTGGCAAGAATTTAGACGAGTCCCTACTTAGAAAAGGCTTTGAAGAGTGCTTAGTTCCTGCTACAGCCTAATCTTTAATGGTTTGAATTGGAAGCGAACAGATTAGGCATTCAGCTTCCTGCATACTGAATACACATTGAAATCTTGGACGCCAGAGTGATCATACGTAGTTTGAGTGGGAAGTGGAAACGAATCAGCAACAACAGCAGCAGTCTTCCTGATCAGGACTGTTCTTTCTGCTGAAGTAGCAGTTTCTCACTTTGAATACTGAATTTTTGCGATTTTGACAGTGAAGATAACCTTTTGGTTATCGAAGACAACTTTTTGGGCCGTCTGCAGTTTTGAATGCCAAAATGTTGCTTTTCATGTTGATTTTTGTAAAAGTAAATTTAGTACTCCAGAAACCAAACTGATGTTGTGCAAGTATATGGGATTTACGTCATAGTTGTTTAAAACTGCCACTATCTAAGGTAGAAGCACTTATCCTACCTAGATCTCTTGATCTTGACTGTGCATACAGAGGAATGATGTGGTCTTCGTAGGAAATGGTTTTGGAATCCAGAAAWATTGGTTTYGTATTTTTCTGAGCTTGTATGAATATAATATGAATTTTAGAAAAGAACTGCGTAAATGCACCACCTATGGACACTAGACTAACACCAAAGAGGGCATGGAAACACCCATAAATGACACACTACAAGCTTGGATCACACATGGGTGATAAGTCCTTGGAAGTCGGAACTCCACTTGTCTACTTCGGGTCCACTTGCTTTTGGATTTAAGTGGTCGTTCAGGTTTAGGAGAACAACTCATGGTACATTTGCATGTGCTTCTACCTTATAGTTCTTCGTCATTTGGGTGCGGAACTCCACTTGTCTACTTTGGGTCCACTTGCTTTAGGATTTAGGTGGTTGTTTAGGTTTAGGAGAACAACTCATGGTTCATTTGCGGGTGCTTCTACCTTATAGTTCATCGTCATTTGGGTGCTTAAATGTTCAACTTTCACAGTTAAATATCTTGGGTGTTGGATATTTGCAACCTGCTTAAATGATCAAGGTTCATAGATAATAGTGATGTACGACCATCCTACCTTGAATTAAGTTATGCTAGTTTGCTATTTGACTCTAAAATTTTAGTATGAAGATTTAGTAGTCTTAGTAACCTTAACAAGTTGCTAAAAGCGTCCTCTAGATGACTTCACCTAAGATTGTAGGATGGACTTTATTTTTCATCCAAATTGTTTTTTGGAAATCGCTTGAGTACTTTCTCAATGAGGGTGATTGCATAAAAGACTAGTACTATTATGTGTCATACTTAGAATGATAGAGTTGTCATCCACTATAACTTTTGAAGCATGAACCCAATAAACTTTAAATTTTTAAATCTTTTATTGGAGATGTTTAATTTGTAGAAATTAGATTCCGTGCTTTTAAAAAAAAATTCAAAAATCGTTTTATGTTTAAATTTCAATTTAGCTAATTTGTCACATTTTGCAATTTAGTGTTCTTTAGTATTGGGCAATATCCAAAATTAATGAACTAGAGTTGAAATTTTCATGGTCTATTCCCACACTAGATGGGCATGAATCTATCAAAGGGAATTTAGAAAAACATTATTTTATTTCCTCTACATGCATGCTAATAAGGCTTCCTTGCGCTTGCACTTATGAACATTTGAGATGGTTTTAAGATCATCCTTTTGGTGAAATCTCTAAATCATATAGTTCTCCCAAATTGTCAATTGATAATTTCTTAGAAAATTCCTTACCCTATTTATTACAAATTAAAACGTCAAAATACCTATTTTCATGAAATTTTGCANATTTTTCTAATGAAGATGCTTAATCCATTTACCACCCTTGTAGTGTATTTTGTCCATTTCTTTCTATTTCCTCTTGATGTGAATTTTAGCCATGAAAATGATAATTTGTGGATTTGAGCCAACTGCTAAAATGAAGCTTATCAATTGTTGTTTCTACTCGAATTGAAAATTTTGTAAATTTTGTAAATTTCAATATCTTGCAACAATATGAACTTTGGGCCTATAACCATGGTTTGTTGATTTCTATTTTTTGAGTGACACAATATCTTTGGTGTATATCATGATGTTATACACTGTGTTATGCATCTACATCCACTAACAAAACTAGGTACAAATCTAAAATGTTTTCATTCAAACAACCATACAATAAGCATCAATGGACAAAGTTCAAAAGTATACACACAAAAGTTGTAGTATACAACATACTATACATTACTAGGGAAATTTAAACAAATAAAAAAGTTTTAATTTGAAAGAAAATTAATTTCAAAGTTAGTCCATGTCTAAAACTCGGTTTTGTTCACCATGAATTGGAATTACTTTTAGCTTGTCAATTTTTTCTTAGAACTCCAAAAATGGCCTTGATCTAAAACCTTACATCACATCATTTCAGATTGTTGTATGCAAAAAATGAAGGGGGTTTCAATTTTATAGTATTTAAAATATCAACAATTTAACAAACATATAGATATTTGGTTCTCACAATATTTGAGTTTTTTTCTGAATTGAATGAGAGCATGGAATTGTATTAGCCATTGTAGTTGGGATTAGGCAGTGATTGCCTCTTTTGGGTACATTGGTACATTGTGTAAAACAATATACCCCAAAGTTTTCAAATTGGATTATTTTTCATAACCCCTGCAATTTTATTGGAGGGGTATGAAAAACAATCCAATGTGAAAACAATTTGGAAACCCCAATACCCCCCACTCTTATATTTTTGGAAACAGAACTTACATGACAATCGATATGGGTTAATTTGTTTTGGTATTCTTTCCGTATTTGTATCCTTATCATATTTGTACCGTATCCATATCATATCCTAGTATTCATATTTTAGTATATGTATCCCAGTATTAGTATAGTGTAGAGGGAGTTGCTTGAACTCATTTTTAGTGAATTGTATTAGATATTTTTTTTTGTGGATTTTAAAAAAACAATTACTCTTTCATTGAAATTTGGGTAGTTTTTTGCTAAGTTGCAATAAATAGAGGTTTGAATGCCCATACCTTATATCTCATACCTTATATCTTATACACTTTATTTATACTACATTGTTTCAAATCTTGAGTTCTTTGAATTCWGCAGCTTTCATAGTTATTTTTCGTATCTTAGTTTCTTATAATTTAGTTTTCCAAAGTCTTGTTAAAACCTTAAAGAGATTAACAAAAAAGTATTTACATTTCTATATTTGAATCTTGCAATACAAATTATATACAAACATATGGTAAGATATATACCGTTGGTCTCAATATTCAACAGTTAGCATTTTTTTAAGWGAATGCTACATTAAAATCTAAACCTTCTTRCGCCAAAGTGCAACAACATGTAAGCCACATATGTGACCATTTTGGTATTTTTTATACATATAGGAGGTGCAATAATGATCCAAATTGGGAGTGCAATGTGCCATTGGATCTTGCTCAATGTAAGGATCAACTTTTAGTAGGTTCTCGTGTATACCTTGATTTGTGCACCTTCTGTATCAAATCTATCCTTTAAATCAAGTTGTTTGTTTGTTTGTTTGTTACGTTGAGATCTCCCGGACCATGCGTCCCCCTATGGCGTGCTTGGTACCGTCGGAAAGCTCTCGGCGAGGAGGGGTGCACGGGCTTGGTTTCATGGCGTTCTAACCTACGGGGTGAAAGTTATTGAATTTTGAAGTTTTTATGAATCCAAAAATTAGAAAATTACTTTTACTGATTTTGATTGTGGCAACGGCATACGGCACACTAGTACAAAAAAGATGTCATGTTACAACCACATGGGCTTCCTATACGCTTAGGAGTTAACTCAGGTTGGCATAGTAGGCATGTAATGCCAATTGAGAAGCTAAGGTATGTACACCTATAATCATTACAATCCAACATTCAACTAATGGCACCTACATTAGGATCAAAAAGCAACACAAAACCTAAGGTATATATGATACAAGATGTATACAATAAGARCGTGAGTGGCATGGAGGGCCTACTGTTGATATGTGGCTCACCTACAAACAACTTTTAAAATTTCATGACTTATTCATATGATATCCAAATAGCTTATATTAAAGTRAGTAGGAAGCTTCTTTCACTTGCCAATAAGAGACAATAAAAATGACATATTTATAATAATGATATATTTGTTTAGTTGCTCTTTGTTTCAATCATGGATGTACTTACATTAGAGACTTGGGCCATAGAACATCCCTTGCCCACTTTTCCAAAACATGTCCACGATATCATGTATAGCTTGTGAATATATTGTAAGTGGYGGAGGAGATGGTAACTAGAACCTTCTACKGTTGAAGGTTGCAACATGYCACTCATACAAATTGAAAAGTATTATTGTCTCCTTGAATCACTATTGGGATGATTGGAATGAGATTACYAAATTTGTGAGGAAAGAYGTTTGCAATAARTGGAATGGAGTGCATGCMGTCAASACYRAAGAAAATTCAAAATTCAAAAGTGGAAGCTGTTTATTGAAACCAAGTTTTGCAAGTCCTCAACATCACCCTTGATTATAAGCAAATAGGCTCAATTTTGCGAAGCCCATCTATCTTTGGCAAGTTGGATTGTGGATGGCAAGGCATCCAAAAGGTGGCTAAACTAGTTAGGGACCACTACTCTAGCACATGAGGGGGTTTTTTTTTCAAAAGTCGCCAAAATGGAATGAGGTCCGCCTACCTCTAGTTTTCTTGTTAGAACAATCTCGCCATCGGGATTATTGAGTTTCAATGCCCTCTTAGAGCTATTAACAATTTAGTTGTTTTTTCAATCTAAAACCTACTTCTACTTGACAATTTTTTAAAGAATGAAAACAAAGTTCCAATTCTTCAAAACTTTTTTCCTAGACTTTTAACTCAACTTTTCAACACAAAACTTTTTAAATTCAATGTTTGTATGCAAAAAGTTTCCACAAATGGCAATTGAAAGGCATCAAAATTGTAGGCCAGTGCTTAAGAAAACTTAATTTTTCAACTTGGATGCTAATGTCTTTCAATCCGTACGGCGATACTTCATAAAAATTTTACCACATGATCTTAGACAAGTAAAGTACAAGATCCTATAGTTAGATTCTAAAAAAAATGGTTTTATTAGATAAACACAACATAAATGGAAGTTTTGATTGGTTTTTGAGAGAAAAATGGCCTTGGTCCTTTAGGGGTTGAATATAGACATCTTTTTTGCAAAAAAGAGAGCTTGAATGTATTAGCACGGAAACCAAGGTTGAAAACGTATGACATTGTTGACTTTAGCTATTGTGTGCCACCTCGGAAACCAAGGTTGAAAATGTATGACATTGTTGACTTTAGCTATTGTGTGCCATCTCCCAGGCTCTTCATATTTCCTCACAATGCTAAGTCTGAGATGGAAAGTGACGGGCTTGGAAATAAGTGACAAAGTAACTCATGCTGGTTGCATTCGGGAATATTTTTTAGTAGCCCCGTCATCATGCACTTTCCGTATGTGTTTCCGTGCTCCATTGATACTAACTTAGAGCAGCTCCAATGCTACACGGAAACACACACGGGTACTGCATAATAATGTGGATACCAAGAAAACATGCCCCAATGCAACCCGGCATTGGTCACTCTTTATTCCGGGGCTCGTCACTTTCCATCCCCGGCTCGGCATTTTGAGGCAATATGAAGAGCTTGAGAGGTGGCACACAATAGCAAAAGTCAACAATGTCATACCTTTTCAACCTTGTTTTCCGTGCTAATAAATTCAAGCTCTCCTTTTTTGCATGTAAGGTCTATATTTTATGTAGAATCTTTCTTTTTATAATGAAGTGAAGGTTCACTTGCAGTATGGATTGCCGGGTATGCATTGGGGCCATTTTTTTTTTAAAGTTGCCAAAACGGAATGAGGTCTGCCTATCTTCACTTCAAAATCTGGATGTTGTGCTTGTAACAGTGTATGGATTGCGCTTGCTCTTAGGGGCTCATCCATCACCAGCGGTCCCYCAATAAACATATTTGCCGCCTCAGACATCAATGATCATGCCCACTTATTATGCTCTGTAACCACTTATTCATTTTTCTTTTTTGTTTATTATTATTGTTTTAATCCCCAGACGCCACCTGTCCCTGACTTGTCATATACAATTCTCCTTGAACATCTTCCACGTGTCTTTTTTCTGAACATTGGTCAGAGCACTTTTCCAAGACCACCATTTGCCAATTATTTCAGTTAAGTTGTTGGGGGTTGGTTGAGTGTAATGGACCTGAAAGAAAGACGGACATTTTAATTAGGGGTCAGTTCAGTGGGTCAGTTGGTCAAGCACTCACTGGGGATTATGTTTTTAAACTTATTAGTAATTAATTCTCCTTGCCTGCCGCCAAACTTAACTCAGAACAAACTGACTGACACGCGTCCCCTTGCAATTGGGTGCCCATGCATCAGGGTTGGGAACATCATAGGGAACTGTCATTCAGGGCCGCTTCACACTATGGCCGTCCAAGTCGAGAGGCAGTGGGATTGAGAGTCCAAACTTTGGTGASAGTCCATGGAAATGGGCAATAAATAGGCCCAAGTTGGAGCCTTAGGCCGGCCATAGTGTGAAGCCTCCAAAAGGCCAAAGTCCAAGCCCAAAGGCCAAACCTACTCCATTTTTTTTATATTTATATCCTTCATCTCCATATTAAAATCCATCCAATTTTTTAATTTCGTGTGAATTGTTACTCATATGACAATTTTTTCAAGCGGTTGGTTAAAAAAACATGAGAAAGGAGTCAAAAATGACCTTGGAAAAAAAATTACAGCACATGCCTCACCATTGAACAAGGAATATGAAGGAATATAAATGGAATAAAAAGGTGGGATTAGACATTGAAAGGAAGTAGGTACATTGAATGCTGAGACTCATGGCTTTTAGTAGTGGAGACTAGGGTTCAAACCTCATTGGCGTCAAAATAATAAAATAACAAAATAACAAAATAGAGGAGCATCCTACCTACTACTACGAAAGCATCTAACGGCAGAGATTTTGAAATTTTGAAATTTTTTTTTCTTGGAAATTCGACGGACTCTCAATCAGAGTTTGGATCGCCATTTTTTGGCAACCCAAACTTTGATCGAGAGTCCGTCGAATTTTATCGCCATGTAGGCAGTTTTGAGGGCGACGGACTTTGGACTGTGCCGCGTAGTGTGAAGCATCGAGAGGCCAAAGTCTTGGGTTCTGAAATTTGATTGGCTGAAATCGACGGACTCTCGATCTTGTGCCGTAGTGTGAAGCGGCCCTCACTAATTGCCAACTACATGGGCTTACTGTACTGTGGTAGTAACCTCAATGCTGGATTGGTATTTGGAGACGGCAACGGCAAGTTGAAGAACCTTCTAATCGCGAGCCCTGTACTTTTGAAATTGAGGTAGGTGTTGCTTTAATTGGGACTCATGTACGGGGAGTACCGGCATTTAGTTACAAGTTAGCCGGTTGAAATTAGGAATTGTCGAATGGATTTGAAAATCTTCGGAAAAAATCTGATCATTTAAGAGGAAATTCAAAGAATATTCTTTATTTTTTAAAGGCCTAGCCGAGAGCATGCTTCAAACAGCCGGTTGGTCTGACAAAATGTAGGATTTCAAGCGGTTGAATTGTAAAACTTCTTGGACTGTGTATACAAATGAAAATGTTTTTAGAAATATTTTGCTGACTTTGACCACTTGTAAAGGAACTTTCTTGGGGGTAAATCAACTTAAAGTAGAAGGACTCATAACTTATCAAATAAGCAAATCTGGACATGATCTAAGGTAGTGCTAGGTGAAGCAATATTTTTAGAGGTGCATTGAGAGAAACAAAGTGGATTGCTAAATTTTTGATAATTCTATCTCTTGAATTAAAATTACTATGAATTTTGAAAGGCAGAAGTTGAGCTTGACCCATGACCAACATCTAGAGTCATCCAATTCCAATCATTCAAGAATTACTTTCTCGCTTATTGCTTCCTACTTTCTTGCTCACTTAAATATAGGGGTGTGAAAGTTATTTTTCAGTTCTGCAGTGTATCTTTTTACTTCAAAAATTTGTAACTAATTATTATTAACAAATAAAAATATCAATAATTCAAAATATAAACTTTCAAAGTAGAAAAATCTATTCATATTTTTCTTATTTTTTTTAATTTAAAATTCAAAAAGTATATAGGGGGTCCAAAGTTTTGTTCGCACGTGGTTTCAAATGGACACTCTAAGTGACCTCCCCGAGATGGCGTTTTCTCATTGGCAATTCGTGGGAGGTGGAGCTAACTCTGATTCCTCAAGAATTTAGACTGCCATTAACTTACCTCTCCTCTAGGGGTGAAGAAATATTCTTGAAGAAAAATTATTCAAGGAAATTTTTTAGATGTCGGTGAATGTGTGTGACTTGCAAAGCTCCATCCAAATTTGCAAGTACCATTATCTGAGAATTGTTCCAAGCAACAAAAACGGATGTCAGAACTTTTTTATGTAAAACAACTCATCCCATTGGATCCTATTTTCTCTCGTCAATTTTTTGGACTTCATAGCTAGAATTTTGTTTCTTGGAGGAGGTGTGACTAGTCGTAACTATTTGCGGAGAACTGCTAGGGATTGAGTTCACTGGTAGAGGCCGTGCCTTTGGAAAAGTAACTGTTAGTTTGAAGGTGGAAATGGAGGATCCGAAATTGGACAAAAATTTGGTATGATCGGCAACCAATTGATGTGTATAAAGAAAAGTGGATTTGGAGCCACCGGTTTCATGAAATTGTCAAATATTATCCATTCACCATTTTGATCAGAAGCAAAGAATTTAGATTGTTGGAGGCAAGGTATGTTCTTGGACAAGGCGGGGATTACTTCAATTAGATTTGGCTGTTGAAGGCCTTCGAGTTCTTAGACAAGGCAAGGGTGGGTATCGCTTTAGGATTGACTATGGTGGTCAACCCTTGCTCTATCATTTGTGTCATGTCTATCTGATGTAATGAAATTTAGAGTTTAGTTTCAAAGCCGATATGTCTTTGAATGATTGTAGCCTTTGCAAATTTGAAGTTGGAAAGAAAATGGCCGGTGAAATTTGATATTTGAGGAAATGAATCAAGAGATTTTGAGGAGGGGAAGATGCAACCGGTGCCCTTGGAATCCCCCACAATTCCTTCCACAAAACAAGGAGGCAAATTCCTAGGATAGCTTCAAAAACTTTCCAAACGCTAGTCATTGTTTTTAAATGTCCCTAAATTTAGAAAATTTAACCYCTAAAAGCAGAATAATGCTCCAATCCCTGTACTTGAGTCAAGTCCCGAAACAAATGAATTACATACCTTTTTTCTTCAATCGCTAAATTTGCATATAAATTGGGTTTTCTCAAAGTTTCTTTACTTCACTAATCTTTAAAAATAATCTAAGAATTAAAAAAATCAATATTCAAAGTTAGATGCCCAAATTTCTTGAAACCCATTTCAACTTATAAAGAAATTTAAAAGTTCACGACATGTCTACTTGGAATACAATGATTGTGAAGGTCAAATAGGATGATTGTGAAAACAAGTCCTCTGCAAGTGATGGCACCATGGAAAATGAGCATAACATTTTATAATGTCATTGAAGAGAGGGCTACATGCAATTATCTTAAGAGGACGTTTTGTATCTTGTAGATGATTTCATGGAGGCTTTCATGTTGAAAAATAAATAAAATTCATACAAGTATTGCTTCAATTCATATTCAATGAATGGTGTTGGAGTTTCCCTCATCATATTTTTGTGACTTTCTTACATAAGAAAATGACAACTCAACGGATCACGGTGTAGTGTATTTTGATTACTTTTGTTTCTTTTCTCTTTGTCTAAATTTTAGTCATAAAAATGATATTTTTGAATTTGATTCCAACTACAATAAATAGTGAAATTAGATTGCCTTTACAATTAGGTTGCCTTACTCTGAGAAAGTTACTCGACAAGCCATTAAAGTCACCAAACATTTCCACAAATTCTTCCAATTGTAAACATGGAGGTTCATGGGTTTCCACTACAATAAATAATTCAGAAGTAGTGCATTCTCATATAGTAACAATATATATATTTATATAGTCTAGAATGTCGAGAAATTAGTGAGGCGCAACCTAATTTCACTATTTAGTGTAGCAATATGAAGATTATTAAGTTTAATTTTTTAATTCAATTTGATATTTTGGAAAATTCCTAAGATTCAATAATTTATAGCAATTTGAAATTTGGCTTACTAACAAGGAGTGCTGATTTCCTATTTTAAAATGAGTTGGTAAACTGATTTGGTTACCATAATGTTCTACACTAAAATGTACACATATGGGGAACATTTCACAGTTTTTAAGCATAATTTGTATTTGATCTTAATTCTTTTCATTTTTCATTCAAAACTCACAATAACTTGAAATTTGACCCAAAATATTAAAAATGTTCTTGACTTATAGAAAACATGTGATAAAATCTCTAAAAAACAAATACAAAAACTTCATTCATACATAGTTATAGAATATGAACACATGGCCCATTCTTTCATCATTAACCACTAAAGGACTAGCATGCGTTTTTTGGCTACATAGCAATTTGGGGCAAAGGTAGGTTCTGCAACCAGGTCTCAAAATTACGTGTAGTTACCTTACATACCAATGCAGTCCAACCTCCTCCTCCCCCACTTTCTAAATGCTGTTGATCCGACACCCATCTGCAAAAAACTGAAATATTTTACAGGCATTAAACCTACTATCACTCAGCCACAAGCGACGCAAGTGACTATGGATGAATGCTCCCTGGCCTATCAAATTACACAGACACAAAACTCAAGAAGCTACACCTGTGAGTTTCTTCTCCTTCTTCTTCTTCTTCAAAAAATAAAATGTCATTTTACATTCAGACAATGAATCAAATACGCATCCAGCACATGAAAAAGAGTTTCAAGATCATGACTCCTTTCCTTTCCTTTCCTTTTCCTCGGTCCTCCATTTTTCTTTCCATTGCTTGCAAGCTGCGCTCCCCTTGCATCACTTTGTGGATGATAATAAAAGACGGGGATCAAACTCCTATTGAGCTGGTCGAACTTTGCCAGGCTCCAAATCGGCGTCAACAGGAATTATTACAGCTGGTTCCAACGGTGACATGTCATAAGTCTGCCTGAATTCGGCTTCATTGATGAGAGGACCACCTTGCATGTCAATAATAGCACCTTGACTTTGTTCGGTATTCCTGGTAATGTCTGGAGAGGGATCAAGTACTGCACTTGGGTTCGGACTCTTTCCAGTCCTTACATTTTCCATCTCTTGTCCAGTAGGAACAAAGGTACGAGTTCGGTAACGCTTAGGAGGACCCTCGGAGTCGTTGCTGTAAAGTACGTAGTCGTGATAAGTGGGGGCAAACTGCAGCAAAAAAAAATTCTTTTGTTAAAAAACTGGAAGCATTCCCATGATCTTTCCAAGAAATTGAATAAATCGAAAGAACAAATCTGGAAAAGCTGTAGAGTAAACTGGCCAATCACCGCACAGAATACAAATCCATCTCGACATAAAATATAGTTCTCCACATAAATATAGAGACTTGCATGTTTGAAACTTGGCATGATTATTAAATGTCATGTTAAGATTCACCTACAAAAAAACGGAATGCAAAAAGATTGCTTCCTACAAATTTTATTGCAATTTAAAGGCAATGAAGTTGAAAACTAGTTAAAAATTGCTTGCATCCCTTCACCACACAATGTGCGATCATTGGGCGATGATATAAGAGTTGGTTCCAATCACAATTGAATTGGTAGTCGAATTGTGCGGTTAGTGTTTGATAATTGGAGTTTTTGTTGTGTGGTTTTTGGAACTGTGTGGTAATTGGCCAGTTTACTCTAGTACACAATGCAATACTTCCGGATCTAGGTATCGCTATAAAATAGAAGATTAAGAGATTCTATAAAATAGTATCAGTCGCCAGACAAGACACTGAGAATGTATGAAACATCCATTAAGATTTGAAATTGATTTGACCCCTTGAAAGGCTCAACCATCCACACAATGGATGGTGACTGCTTTGGAAAGCCCACTTCATTTATCAGTCAGAGATCGTTGAAGAAGCTTCAAGGAAGATCATGTACCAGTAATATAGCAGTGGAAAGAAGAGGTATTTCSCTGATGTTATTAGTGACAACTATTTTGGAGGAATTACTTTTGTTTACTTTGAGTTTTTTTAAATTATTTTGCTGAATGAAGAAATTTTGGCTGAAATGATAAATGTAAACGGATGACCATGTACCTGATGCATKGTGTCGTGGACGACATCGATGAGATTGACCACATGGAATAGACTTTGCCAAGCATTAGTTTCCGTGCCTCCAACATTGGCCTCTGCGTAATCCTTGTAAGGAAAGGCATAWAGGTGGGCAAAAGCCGCAAGGAGCATCTCTCCACAAATCAGGACGTTTTGATAGTCGGCAGCCTCCTGGGGACTCTTGATGCTGCCACCCTCAGAGAAAAGAAAGATTACCAAGCCCTGCCACAAAACGTCTATTCAATACATGCGGCTGCAATGCACTCAATCTCAGCAACACATCAATCTGTCATGTATCCCAGCATCACAAGTAAGACTTATTAGGAAGTAGAGACTTTTTCATCCCACAGGTCAACATATGAAATCTGCAACCACTGAAAGTATCAAACTAAGAAGTATAGCCAAACAAAAACAAAACAGCTAGTGGTAAAAATCATCCTAGCTTGTTGCTTATAAATATGGAAGGACTACTCACTTGCCAGTACGTCAAGAAAACCACAGACTTCACAAGAACAAACTTGGGCAAAGCCTTGTACGGTGTCAGAAGATCCCTGCAGGCTACGTAGAATARAACTAGTGCTCCAAGAGCCGCAGAATAAGAGAACGTGTAAATCAACGTGATGTACAAATAGCCCCCTCCGATGTAAAAGCTYCCTTCTTCATACTTGTCATTGTAGTAAAGGATGAAAGCTGCCAGAACCAGCAATGGTTTCAATATGACGAACTGCAGAACTCCTTGCTTACACCTTCGAATGAATCGCCTGCAACATTTGCCAAATCAATAAGGCGAAGCAAACTTGTCAAGTCCAGTCGAACAGCTCCTGCTGTAGATAGTAGTGATCCAAAAGCCAAGATATACTACACACACTGGTCAGATTCAACACTTTGCTGTCGAAATTCTATTTCCATATCAAATTTTTTAGAGGTTACAATCAATCGCATGATGGCATATGTCACTTCCTTACAAAATCATTTTATACAGAATCTGACAAGCACATAGACTGCATCTATCCACAAAAAAGAAAACAAGAATGACATTGTCAAACTAGGGTTGTATTAACATACTCACCCATCAAGGGGGATAGCTTGGAAACAACAAGTCATGAGATGCCAAGAAGGCTGCAACACTTTTCCTTGCAGGCTAGTCACAACCTCCCCAGGTCCGCCCACCCAGGCGAGACACAAGGACAGAAAATTGTAGATGACCCATGCCTCGTATCTGCACACAAACGACACCATACGTATCATTAAAAAAATCTCTAGCGCGTCTGTTCTGTCAAACGCCCTCTAGGCATATGTGACACGTTCATCTTCAATTGGTTATAGTTTCTCAAAAGATACACACTTCAAAATCTTTCACGACAACAGCAATTAACATACCTGGATTCAAAGTGGTAATATTATTGAGAGACCAGAACATGCACATGTATGTAACCATCTAAGGTAGGAAACCCATTTCCATCGGGATCCTTTTCCCGTGAGTGGAAAATCCACCCATTTACAATGCAAGTGGATTGTGAGATATGAGATACTAARTAAGTGGATTGTGAGAAATGAGATACTTTTAGGTTCTATCACATTCAAAGACGCTTCCATCGCAGATGCAGTACTCATGGTGTAAGGGTAGTCTAGGCGAGTGATAGAAACTCTACTTAAACTTCAGCAACTGGTAACTTCTTCATTTTGGTGGGGAAGGGGGTTTCTTAACTTGCCCGAATTCAAAAACCTCTCACAATTCTCGATTAGGCTATGAAAGTCACGACTACACTAAATCCAAATACTTCCTCACATAATAATGATTATACCAATCTTCTTAATAAGTATTCCACAATGAATACGAGTGCTAAAATAGAATGGCTGCGTATTACAATGAATTATTTCAGATGGATCACAAGAACAACCCTTACGTCTCGAATTCCTAAATAAACTAATGAGAACCTAGATCTTCTTACTAACTAACGGTGCATCTTTATACAGAAATTCCCACACTCTGCTAAAGTCGTGAAAAGAAATACTTACATTCCAATTATCGAATTGAAGATGATCGCATTCTTCGGCAGTAATAGAGCCAAAAAAGACATTAAAGAGTAGACCTGCACACCACCAAGTAACAATATCCAAGTCAGTGTAAAAAAATCTCATATCGAAGAGCCCTAAAACCACTCTAAAGTCATAAGTTAAAAAATTGTTAGTACGACAAAATACTATTATCAAGAAAATGTGCCTCCAACTAAATGGAGCTACTTCACATTATTTAGAGATTGGAAAGAAGTTGGAAAGGCATTCCAACTTCTAGACTCTCGACATTCAAAAAGTATTCCATGTGTGCATTCTAATGTGAATTCAAGCAATCGGAAGTTGGACAAAGTGGTGGACTGCTTGAAGTCTCTTGAAAATTCTCTAAAATGGAGTCTTAACTATAAACATCGTCAAGGCCTTTTTCTAGTTGATGAATGAGATAACATCTTATATATAGGACAAAAGTGCAACCATTCATCCTTAGAACTAGAAGTGGAAAGGAAAGATCTTCTACAATAGTTTGACTTCCAATGCGTGCTTTTTTATTTTAAACCAATGTTTCCTAGGGTATCAAAATTGATTATTTTTCTAGTCACCAGCTCATTGTTTAAGGGTTAACAATGTTAATCAATTCTCCGTAGATCTATACAACCTTTTGTTGAGGCCATAGGATTTGTATTTCTGTGTTTCCGGGTAGAGGATGACAATGCTCAAGGTGCAACCAATTTTTTTTCTTCCACCCTTAATAAAACAAATGCTGTTACAATCTAAAAGCCACCAAGAGAAGTGCCACACTTGGAGCACCTTCCAATAAAAAGAACTCTGGAAGAAATTTATTGCTAGTGCTAGGATATATCAACAATTTTTTCATCCATGTTTGCCATTTSTGACGCTCTAGTCTCTAGTGTGATATTTCACTTGCATATGCTACCAATTAGAATAAAATAAAGTTGGTTGCTACGAGTCTTCCTCCTATCCATGTGAAGCGGCTCATCATGTTGAATTGCTAATATAATGATGGTTTTAGGTGATTCCACTGTAATTGCAAATAATAGGAATAGTTACACCTTCTTCACTTGGAGTCCAATTYTRAGAGAATTGAGACGTAGTGTTCTCTGTGTGGCTGTCCGAGGCATGCGATTTTGGCAGTCCTTGAGAATTCAGAATGTTGTTTCTTTTTTTCTAAAGGTGAAGAGATGAAGAGGTGAAGAATTTTTGAATTTGGTTGGTTGTGTGTGGCTTGTAGAGCTCCCATCCAGCTTTATAGGGCTTTTATTCTCTCAAAATTGTCCTAAACAGCGAAAAAGGGGATTACACCTCCTTCACGTGGAACAGCTCACCATTGGCTCCTCTTTTTTCTAATTAGTTTCTTTGACTTCACATAATTGTGTTTCTTGGAGGGCTAGGGTAAATTGACCTCCTTATTGCCCGTGTTGAAAAGGTAAATGTAAAAATTGCCCCCTATTTTGTGCCGTGTAAATTTTGTATTTCTTCACCTTCCTTAGTTAATTGGAGGTTTTTGATGGCAAATATAAATTCAAAATTCAAATTTTATCATATTTGGAAGGTAAAAAATTCAATGTTTTCTCCAAGGGTTAAAAAGGGGCAATAAAGGGGTCCATTCACCCCGGTTAGAAGAAGCGTGACTAAAGTAGGAGGTTCTAAAAGAGTTCAAGTTCTAAAATCATCCACCTCCTTAAATGTATATTATTTATATATGTTGATTTTTCATAGCCTTTAGAATGCACAAACAATGTATGTTTTAGGAAATGGACGATTTTAGAGCCCTATGCCCTTTCAACTTCAAAATTTCATAACTAATTCCACAAAGCTCCAAAAAATATGAAACGACTTGGGTTAGATGCCAATTCCACTCGTCTTTCAAGGAAAATTTACTGAAAAATAATTCAAGATGTTTCACCTCTCCAACTCAGTTCCAGCCCTTAAATGGTCGATTTAAGGACCTCCTACCTTTTTTTTAACCCTAATATCAATGTTCCTCCATTCTGAAGGTGGGAATAATCTTCAGAGCCGGGGGGAATATGCTCTCGGTAATAGGGTGAACATGACAAYTATACAAAAGAATCAGTGTTCTTCTCCCACACGCCAGGGACTCACGGTCATGAGCCCCTCATCAATCATCCCACTGACGCTGCTAAGTAKAGTCACCCTGTCAGCACACCCACTCATGATTGGCACAGCTGGACTGGTCTCCGTGTTCATGGGAAAATTCGACGGCACATTCAATAAGTTTTCATTCCTTCCACGGTCGTACACTCTGTACCCTTTTCTCCCCCGTTCCCCGTCACCCTCACCTTCTTCGCGCCCGCCCTACTTTCCCCACTCCGACATCATCGTCATCTCCGCCATAGCCATCCCCTCCGCCATAGCCATCATTGTCTTCGTTGTACGCATTGGTGAGGACGAGACCGACATTTTTTSACTTTGTTCCGGCTYGACGACTTGTGGATTGGAGTTGYGCTATTGGATTTTTTGGACTGGTGTTTTGGTTTGGGAAGCGATTGGGACGAGTTTTATTGCGTGGACTTGTTGAAGCGCGTCAAGGGCAACAGCAGGGGAGTGATTTGTGGCGTTGCTTGCAGCGGATGTACAGGTAATCTCTAGGTTTTTGATTTGATACTACTGTAACTAGGTCAGGAAGGAGAAGTGGAATTCGTGCCCTGRTGAAGTGGTGTTGAGATTCGGTTGGATCCATTCGTGAGGAGCGGGTTCTTTACAAGATTTTCGGCAATTGAAAGCGGTTAGGCTTGGGGACATAGTGCGCTTTAGGGCGTTCAGGATTTCGTATTAATCAACTCATGGGAGCTAATGAGACAATCTTGATTCAGTTCTATTTGTTACTGTACACTGGAGCGTTCATTTGGACGTGTCGTGCGTCTTCAGGTGAACCTTTGAGTTTGAAGCGCTTCAAAATTGGTTGGTGTAAGTGCGTTACTGTGAGTAGGTCAGGTATGCTGAGTGGAATTGATCCCCTGGTAGGGGTTGTTGATACGCTGATGATTCTAATTTTGTGAGTGGAGTGTTCGGAACATACGTTTCGGCATTGAAAGCGATTAAACTTTGGAACTCACTGCTCACTGGACCAGTGATAAAGTAAATTTTTGGTAAGGAACGTAACAGTCATCTAGTGGTACTGGAGGGGTTTGATTATTCCTGTAGACTCCGAATTTGGACTGAGATACCACGGAAGTAGTATGCGATTTTCGATCATGACTTCACCTTAACCTCATCGGAAAATCAGTTTGTTCCACAATGAATACCGGACGAGGAACCATTTGATTGGATGAGGTAGACAGTTTGATGAGAGTATCTCAACTATGTAATTTTCGGCTGATGTAATTGCTATCGTTGTTCCTGCTTTTCTATGTTGCATCGATGCCTGCAAATATGTCTTTCTGTATTGTCAGAGCAAGTATCAACTTCCTTAGTATGCTTTGGCCTGTAATGTGCAACAGCAAAGCAGTGTTTTCCCCGACGGCCCCCAACTATGAAGTTCCTCGAATACACGCCGCTCGCTCGGTAACCCTCGGATTCTCTCACTCTCATGCTGATGCCTCGTCTCGCTTTTATAATCTTTTGTTGTGTGTTTCGTGCCGTTTTTTGGAGATGTTTTGAAGATTTTTTTGTTGCCATGCTGCATGCTATTGCCTCATCTGATTTTCAAATACTATTACCGTTTGAAAATGATGGAAGTGATTCGTTGATTCGAGCATCGACATGCTTAAAATATTGCAGCGACCATCTTTTATCTGAATAAACATGTCACCGCCTATCAGGTGGTCAAYTTGGAGGAATGTGAAGTGTACAGCTACTCGCCAGATGCTGAAGGAGATCCTTTTGCTGACACTGGCAGCATGTGAGTTCCAAGACACATACGTGCAATTTTTTATGAGCTGACAGTACTATGTCTTGTCTGTTCTGACCGTTCTTACTTATCTCGTGATTATGTATAGTATAAGAACTTTTTGCATTTGCGCTGTGAACATGCACGTGATTTCCTCTAGACTTTGAGGTTAATGGTTCATGTATTGAAAGCTGGGCAAAGCTTCTGCTTTGATTCCCTAGCGACCATGAATATGGTTGTTTTGAAGTAATATCGAACCATGAAAATGGTTGTGATGCGGTCATACCAGGGCTACTACACCAGATCCCATCAGAACTCTGAAGTTAAGCGCCTTTGGGCCGGCATAGTACTGGGAGGGCGACCTCTCGGGAAGTCCCGGTGCTGCATCCAGATTTACTTCTTAATGTTGTATGCTTTTCTGTGCCCTTAGATGGTCGTTTAACTACTTCTTCTACAACAAGAAACAAAAGCGTGTACTCTACTTCAGTTCGCGATGCACTAGGTAATCTTCGTATTCATTACTTTTAGTCGACACACAGCATTGGGTGAATTGCTTTGAACACTACACTGGCAACACTCCTAGGTTTATCTCTTTTATCTCTGTCCTGCATATTTTACTACATCCTCCTCCCTGAGCGACTCTTATGTTCTTTACATAGCAATTTCCAGCAGGATTTGAAGGCCTTTTGATAGAGTGGATATTCGAGCTTTTGAATTAATGTATTGTTGGGTGGCTTGAGTTGCAGCAAGCAATCCGTAGACAATTCTCCTAGTGACGATGGATCTGGCGACTGGGACTTGGACTTCGTGGATGGCATGGACCTTGAAGGCTGAGAAGCGGAGCCTTCCTTTGTTTTGGATGCCCAGCATACTTTGTATTATATAGCATTTACGTAGCACACAGTCGCTTCTGGTGAATTTGGAAGCAATGTATCATACCTATACTTCCAGCTTAGAATGACGTGCTTGCCAAGTAGAGTAGAAATCATTTTCATTTCTTGGATTGATCATTGAAGGCTGGTGAAAAAACAACAACTTTTGGGATGTTAGGTGAGGATTGTTTCCATGCTTTCCTCCGTCTAATTTCTCCTTGCCRTTTAGGCAAACTACAGTAGAAATTCTAGATGTACATCCCTTGCAGTTACACAATCAGATCTTCATCTTGGAGACTTTGGATTATTTTTGTTTCTCCTAGTGAAATGGCATTTAGGTGATGCTCTCACTTTATCTGTCGTGTTTATCATATGCATGGCTTGTGGTCTACTATACTGATTGGTGGTCCTAACTGTGTGCGTAACTTTACTTTCCAAAGTGATACAGCACTCCTTCAAATTAGTGCAGGTTGAAGTATTACTTTATTGTACCAATTTGCTCAAATTTTCGTTTTTATAGTGACAATAAGCATACTAGTAGGACAAATTAGTGCAGGGTTGTTTTTTGGGCCTTCTGTCACCTTGTTGGCTTTGTTGGATGTGCCAATTTTTGGAGGGCCGATGCCGATGGAGGGACGATGATAAAGTGGTCGAAATCTGGCTAAGGTAGGAGGTCCATAAAGCGATCATCTAACCACTGAAACTGGATTTTGGGGAGGTAAAACATCTTGAAATATTTTTCAGTAAATTTTTGTTGAAAGATGACAAAATGACATTTGGCTCAAGTTGTTTCATATTTTTTGGAGCTTTGTGGAATTAGTCATGAAATTTTGAAGTTGAAATGCCATAGAGTTCTAAAAGCAACCACCTCCTAGAATGTACACAGTTTGGTTCAAAATGCCCAGTGGGAGTTCCAACCTCCTATCTTATGTTGCATATGCCAATTTTTGGAGGGACAATGCTAGTGTGTTCCTTTAGGAGTGATTTATGCTTGGCCTAGACCAAGTAATCTTATGGGCAATAATAGATAAGAAGAAATCAAGAGAAGATGGCATTGGATTGACCCACGTTTCAATGGGTGTTCAATTCAATTCCAATATAAGTGAATTTTAATCCATTAAGGACTAGGCGACCACTTTTTGGTTGAAATTGACACTTTTTCATTGGTAGCCAAAGTTTTAGAATGAATATGGATATAGTCATATGAAAGGGAACGAGTGTGGGGAATTGTAAACTAAATGCATTGGGACAAGGATTAGGACAATATGTGTTAACATGTAGTTGAGGGATTGAAAATACTAATGAAATATGGGCTACAAATACAAAAATCTTCTAGCAAGGAAACCTTGAATTGCTACACAAAGTTTATTGTAGAGGCTCAATCATTAGAAGAAGTATGAGCCCTCCAAAAGGTTGTTAGAATGAATCAACTACAAGGCCCTGTGACATTACAATTTTTATTTTTTTTATTTTTTTTATTTTTAAATTTCATAAAAAATAAAAATAAAAATAAGAAATATTTTTTTTATTGAGAAACTGACGTGGCACTAGTAGTTTTGGTGGTTTCTAGTACTATCGAGTACCCTTTTTCGAAAAATTAAGTTATGAAACTTTGTGAGGTGCTTTATAATATGGAAATACAACTTTTGAGGAGAAGGATTTTTGATTGCCTATTCCAAGTGAGTTCTAGATTGGCCTAAAGTGAGCACCATTTGCTATGAATTTTTGAATAATGAAAATGATTTTGGTGGATTTTTTTTATGAGTAGACACCCACATAATGTTGTTGAAAATGTCCAATTCTTGCTCAATTTTGAATACTTGCTCAATAAAAAGCCAACATCTATCATTGGAGGTTGAACTATTGTGCAAGACCTTCCTTTTTTTGCACAATTTTCAAGATGAATACTTGCTCAAAAAGAATGCCATGAGTAGTCATTGGAGGTTGAACTACTATTTTCTACCTTCTCCTTTGACACAAAATTCCAAAGATGAATATGTATTAAGTTGAACTACTATGCAAGACCTTCATTTTTCACACAAAATTCAAGGATTAGTATTTGCACTTTTGTCTTGCATAGAAAGATCCTCTATCATCCATTATGGTAGAGGGACCCATTCCTAACCAGTGACCCATTCCTAACTAGTGACCCATTCCCGACCTATAGGTGCACGTATTTTTGACCATGCTTAGAATGTTTTTTTTTTTTTCATTTTCAAGGTTGGAACTAGTAAATACATGACATATGTTCCAAGTTGTGGAAAAAAAAGTACGAAATAATGATTAGGTAAAAAGTTATTGAATGATCGAAATTGGAAGACTCTACATATTGGCCATGGGTCCAACGCAACTTTTGCCTTGCAAAATTCATTGTAAATTGACTTTGGGTGATAAAATTCCCAAAATTTGGGCAATCCCCATCATTTATGTCTCTACACCTGCGGGAATTTTTCTTTCGCTTTCAAGTACCCTACATCATGTCCGTAGGTGCTTATTCGGTCGGTTATGGATCCCTCTACCATAATGTCTCCAACAACATTACAAGGTTAATATTTTTTTTTTTGCATAGATTTAAATGGAATTCCACCTTCATTGTTGAATATGATATTGTTAGGTATATTGAAATTTAGTATAAGAGATGCATGGAACCAAACTTGTGGAGTTGTGAATTTTGAAATGCAAGAAATTATAAGCATACACTACCCATTGGATAGAAAAATTATATTAGTTTATTTAGTTTTCACTCTCAAAGCTCAATTTTTTTGAAAACTCATCTTCAATCCAATCCCCTCCATCTAGCCTACCTTTTTGATTTCAATTATTCAATGATAATAGTGAAAAATTCAGATTGAAACTTAATCCATGCCAACTTTCCATCAATGTGTCTCTATCTATTGGAGCCATATTATTATAAATTAACTTTTTTTGTGTAATTATTGTGGGCTACAATACATTGAATATTTTGGGTATAAGATTTTTATTCTAAAAACAAAACAAAAATATTAAGTAAAATTATTTTAGGCTGTAAATGAAAACCAACATCAAAGAAAACAAAAAATTCAATCATCAAAATTTTATTTTTACATYATTGAAATAGAAATTACTTATAATCTCAAATTTGATCTAAAAGTAAATTTTTTTATTAAAAGTTAAGAAAATAATTATTTTTAAAGTACCCCACCTTTTGCCCTACTACAACTCCCATTCCAACATAAGAAGCACTCAACGTGTTGAACATTATACCCACCTCGGAAAATGTGTTTTCCAATCAGAAGATCATCACCCGCACGAGAATTTCAAAATCCTCAAAATTCCTTCAGAAATCCTAGATTCGACGATTTCCAATCCACCCTTCTCCGTAGCTCCGTTGCTCCGTCACTCCGTCACTCCGTCACTCCCGCTATTTCTCCACGCACCTTCGTCCTTGTCCTCTCGCACCCGGCGCGCCCTTGCGCACGCACCTTCCTAGCTCACTGCACCATCTCCCGTTTCACCAACTCCTGTGAATTCCCCTCACACGCACCGGGCCCATTTTCCTCTCTTCAACAAGCCGCGGGATGTCGCCGGAGACGCCCCATCGGAAAAGATCTGRATCCCACGGTTTTTTCGATCCCGGATACGAAGCGCTTTGTTATATGGTGGCGATCTAACCTGGTCTTTGCGCTGATCTTTGAATTGTTATTGTGTTAAATCTTTTTCCGTGAGTGAGATTTTGTTACTTATGGTTGAGTTTAGGGTGTGGTGATTTGGTATTTTGAAATGGCAGTAAGTTAGTTGTTTGGAAGAACAATGGGTTGAGAGGTAGGCTTGTTTAGTTTAGTGCAGGTGTGATTCGGGAGCTGTTTTTTTGAAATCTTGTGTTATTTGGTGTCCTTTCCGAAGGATTGAAGGGTTCCCTGAAGATATGGCGGCATTGACGCGGTCGTTGTACGTTGGAGAGGACGATACCGACATTTTTGTTTTTCTGGCTTGACGACTTGTGGATTGGAGTTTTGCGATTGGATTTTCTAGTCTTTGGTTTGGAAGCGATTGGGACGTGTTTGCGCGGACTTGGAGCGCGTCAAGGTGACAGGGGAGTGATTTGTGGCGTTGCAGCGGATGTACAGGTAATCTCTAGGTTTTCGTTTGGAACTGTAACTAGGTCAAAAAGGAGAACTGAAATTCGTGCTCTAGTAAAGAGCTTTTGAGATTCGGTTGGATCCAYTCGTGAGGAGCGGGTTCTTGACATGATTTTCGGCATTGAAAGCGGTTAGGCTTGGGGACAAAGTGAGCGGTGACGCTTGAGGGCGTTCAGGATTTCGTATCAACTCACTGGAGCTAATAARACAATCTTGATTCAGTTCAATTTGTTACTGTTCACCGGAGCGATCATTTGGACGTGTCGTGTCTTTAGTTGAACCTTTGACTTTAAGCGTTTCAAAATTTGTTGGTTCAAGTGCGGTACTGGGAATAGGTCAGGTATGCGGAGTGGAATTGATCCTCTGGTAGGAGTTGTTGATGCGCTGATGAGTCCGATTTTGTGAGTGGAGTGTTCGTCACTTACTTTTCGGCATTGAAAGTGTTCAAACTTTGGGACTTACGGCCCTAGCACGGTCAGAATCTTGCATCGTTTGAACACTCGACTCTCTGGAACTAAGGCAATCTTGGTTCAGTTGAATTTTCTTATGCAAACACCGCAGTGGAGTGATCGGTGGCATTGCAGCGGATGTGCAGGTAATATCTAGGTTTTCGTTTGGAACGGTAACTAGGTCAGGAACGGGGAGTGGAATTGATACTCTGGTAGGAGGTCTGTATTCTCTGCTTAGTTCAATTTTTGAGGAGCTGGCTCGTCCCATACTTTTCAGTATACGAATCGCTTAAACTTTGGGACATACTGATCTTTGACGTTCAGCGTCTCATCTCTTTTTTGAGCCGAGACTATCTCGAATATTTAGGAAATTTTACTGCTCACTGAACCACAAAGCTTTTGGTAGGGGACGTTCCCTTAACCTTATCGGGAAATCTATTTGTTCCACTATAAATACCGAACGAGGAACCATTTGATTGGATGAGGTAGAAAGTTTGATGATAGTATTTCAAATATGTAACTTTCGGCTGATGTAGTTGCTGACGTTGTCCCTGCTTTTCTATGTTGCATCGATGCCTGCAAATTTGTCTTTCTATATTGTCCGAGCAAAGTATCAACTTCCTTAGTATGCTTTGGCTTGTGATGTGCAACAGCAAAGCAGGGTTATCGATGGAAATTTATCTACGAAGGTCGGGAACATTTTCCGTGCGGTCAAGTATTTCAGAATGCGGTGTATTGAAATTCATCCGTGTCGTTCTATGGTGATATACACCGGACTTCTTTGTCCTTTTGGATAGAAAATGTTGCGGAATTGAGTCACGGGTGAAGGGCGACCAGGTATCTTAAGCAATGCTGCAGTTCTGTTTGGCATTACATATGAGAATTTAATGAGAATGGACATATCAGAATTGACGTAGAATTGGGGGGTACCATCCATCGGTAGGTGTTGAAGGTGCTCACGTAGCATAATTGTTGGCCTCGGGCTTTTGTGTAGAGCCGGAGTTTGTTGATGGCTACAATGGAAAARGCCTCTCGGATTGTACGTTGCCCTAAGTGCCTTGCACTTCTTCAAGAGCCTCCTCCAGGGACCCCTTTATACAAGTGTGGGAACTGCTCCACTGTCCTGAGAGGTATGTTTCACTTCTGTACTTAGAGAAACAGTTTATGAGGTTAAATTGGCAGTGGATAAATCACGTTTTACCGCGGTGTGTGGGATTTAGGTAAGTTTTGTATGTGCAAAAGAGACTCGGAGGTGGATCGGTTTCGAAGTATCGGTATGRTTATTGATTTACATCACTTTATTGTCACTGAGCATCAAGTATCAAATTTCTTGTAATAAATTTTGGGACAAACGCCTTTTGTTTCTTTTGTCTTTTTCTGTTCGTGGTTCTGATTGTTGAGATTTTGTGTACCTGTTGTTTATCATGGTTTTGCAGCAAAACATGCAAGCTCTGATGGTTCTGGGGCTAGAAGGACGACAGCCCGTGCACAGCAGCTGAACAGGGCTGCTCCTCCTGTCCATGCAGATACTGGTAGTATCGATGGTAGAAGATTGCCCTCCAAACCAATCCCATTTGACCTGACATCGAGACAGGCAAGTTTAGACGATCCAGGTGATTTCAGGAATAGCAGTGGAAACCCTAGATTCAGTCCGGCAGATATCGGGAAGAAATCACCAAGCCACTTGCACCCTCAGAGTAGTTTTTCTCCTGGACCTCCTCCTCCTCCTCATGTGCCAAGCAATACGAATACATATGCCGATAATGGTTCCCGAACAGGACAGGATCACCAAAGATTTGTAACACGTGACTCTTTAGCAAGTCCTAGTAGGGAGGCCGATCTTCTTCGTGGGAGAGAAGCCCCAATAAACGTGCTACAAACCAAGGATTCTAGCCCTGCACATCTAGAGGAAGCCCATTCTGGTAAGAAATCACCAAATGACATGTACCGCAGTATCCGTTTTCCTCCGACTGATCAGATTAGGAATCCGTCAGCCATAAGTGATGCATCGACTGACAAGGACGGGCTAGTAGACATGCGATCAAGAAACACGCCCGCTTACGTGAACGTCTATACTCGTCAGAAGTCACCATCTGCAGATTCGGTGGATGAGTTTGGTCGCTACAGACTACCATCTGCAGACWTGACGAGGGAGAACGTCAATACTCGTCAGAAGTCACCATCTGCAGATTCGGTTGCTGAGTCTGCTCACTACAGACGACCATCTCCAGACATCGCCGTTACTATCCGTCAGAGTTCAGCACCTGCAAATTTAGTTGCTGAGGCTGTGCACTCTAGGCAACCTCCTCCAGACTCCAAGAGTGAAAACGTCAATACTCGTCCAAAGCTACCCACTGCAGATTTGGTCGCTGAAGCGGCTCTTTACCGCCGACCATCTGCAGACATGACAAGTGAGGGCGCAAACAACAGAACCAGAGAGCGCCAGGGAACATCTGAAGCCGAAGATGATCGTACATCATTTTCACCCACTAAAGCTCTTGCTGCGTTGCGATTGCAGAATGCTGGACCGCTTTATAAGGTGAAAGAGAGACAAGGAGCGCCAAGTAAGTTCCCAATACGTAATTCACAAGGATATCTCACCCGGGCTAGAAATAGATCCCAAGGAGATGAATCTACGGGGACTGGAAATACTGATTTTGGTCTTCGACATGACACAGTAGAGCCTGGCCCATCCACTGGTCGAACCAAGGAGGAAATCGCCCATCGGCGACAGCGCTCAGATGGTGTGGTCGTCGGTGACAGGCCTCACGAGAATGATTTTTACGCTGGTAATCCTGCTCTCAATTCTGGCACAAGATGGAGCTTAGAAAACGAAGTTAAAGCAGTAGGTAAGTTCCCTGTGGAGCCTATTTCCGTGCCCAATGTTTCAGAGAACGAGAGAAGAATTTTACATGATTTGAAGTTGACAGTGGAAAAAGAGRAAAGCAGAGACAATCCACTGAGTACTCAAGGGGACGAAGAGAAGGTAACACCTGATCAGAAGTCTATTTCAAGGGCCTCATCATCTGATATTGCTAGTCAATTGAACGAGACAATAAATGGGTCACCTCCGAAGTCAATTGCGGTTGAACAGGGCGTGCCACCTGCGAACGATGTTTCCTTAGTCAGGCGGGTTTCTCCAGACCTGAAGGCACTGCACAAGGAGGAGTTCATTGTCAGTGAGGACACATTTGACCACGAGGACGAACATGGCGCTGTGCTGGATAAGCGAGAGTATCCTCCTTCCCAGTCGCCACGAACGATAAGGAAACCTCTTTCACCTCCTCGTTTTCTTTCGTCAAACCCAGTGGTAGGAGGTGTTCAGCCGCAATCGGAGCACTTGTCGAAGGCACACGCTGGTGCACGGAAGGACTTGGATACCCCTTCGAATCTCCAAGTCTTTCCCGGCCTCCCAGATGTTCTGGACTATGATACTAGTGAAGATTCGTCCAATGTGGATGATACTGATCAGTATGAGATTGTTTCAAGGCCGCACTCTGAGGAGCTTAAAACACCCATCTTTTTGCATAATGGACAATTAAATGGGGAAGATGCTGCAGGAGGTAGCAGTGAGAGGTTGGATGATGAAGGTGAGCATGATCCTGCAGATACGAGATCGACGAATTCAAGGTCTCAAGATAAAGTGGGGGTTAGTAGTCCTTTTGACCCTGCCAAAGCTGGTGCTTCTCCTTATTCCTCTCCTGATCGTTCTCCTGAGTCCAATCATAGTGAAAGTCCTCAAACTCAAACGTCCGATCAACGCAAGCAAGAGCTGCAAGGAACCTTCACTCAGCCTCATGATGCACCTGAATCGACGGATAGTTTTTCTTTCGGTCAAGGTGGACAGATGCAAGGACCATCCTATTCTTCGCTGAAGGGGCAAACGCAGAAAGTTCGGTTGCAAATTAATACCTCAGTACCTGATCGTATCCATGTYCGGTGTCGACATTGCAACCTGCAGTTGGAGGTTCCGACAAACCTTGGTCGCAGCGAGACAGGTGTACAGAAACTTCGCTGCGGTTCGTGCTGGAAAATCTCGCGCTTTCGCTTGAACCACCTACTATTACCCAGTGGAACCTCTTCTCCAGCTGGAAGTGACAGATCACCTGAATCCTCTTTTCGRCTTGGTTCCTCTGATGGCACGTCTGGTAGATATTCAGGAACAAGGTCTAACCGAGAAACAGGTTCTCAGGACAGAGTGGTAATTCGGACACAGTCTGGAGCCAATCTTCCAGTGCCACCCTCTGCCCGGCACAACCCTCGTGGTGCTTCAGGGTCTAAGTTGTCGAATATGGTTTCGGTTTCGAGCATTCCATCTGAAACCTCGAAAGCCTCAACTCCAAATACCTCAGGTGACTTAGGCCCAGCTCAGAGCTCACCTAACCGTGGAAAGGATATCATCGTTGCTATTTCTCCATCAGGGCAAGGTGAGCCTTCACATACGTCGCTCTCCCCTACTTTGTCAAGCACAAGTCAGGATGTCGGCTCAAAAGATCGCCAGCAAAAGATYACCTCACCTGATCGCAGACTTTTGCAATCCAGTAGTGATTCTGATGAAGAAAAGGCTTCGGCCCAACTGAAAATAGGACCAAGTGCTGTTAATCCTGTACGAATGACCACATGGTCTGCCCCTGAAACCCCCGATTTTGATGACGGACACGAGTTCAAAGGCCTCAAAGGGTTCCTCAAGAAAAGTGTCAAGGAGTTCACTAAGGGCAAGAAATCCACCCAATATCGTCGGAAAGTGGTAGTGAATGGTCATCCTGTGCCTGATGATGTGGTGAGAAGAGCAGAGGAATATGCTGGAGGCATACATCCGGGGTCTTACTGGTACGTTCTTTCATCTTGTATTGTGGTGACTTGTAAAATCCCCGCTTGAAAATTTGCAGTTAAATCACAACACACGCAGCTGCATAACAAATCCGCGACCTAAATTCATGGCCCGTGCACTCCAGGCTGAGTTGAAGGCCGTTTTAGCATCTGTATAATTGTTTCAGTATTTGACCTCTCCTACTGTGTATTGAACGATTCCCTTGTGTACTTTTGAAGAGAAAGAAGCTTATAGCAGTATGTTTKTTACTCCCTCTGTTTCTAAATAAYACCAGTGTTTCCTTKGTGTTTACAAAGKAAAAACGKTCTTATTTAGAAWCAGRGGGAGTATTATCTATTGTTTTGTAGTTMAGARGAAATACTTTTGTATGGAGTGTCCGTGAATAGTGAGCTAGACTAGTACTTGATAAAWGTTTATTATTATTGTATCAGTCTATGCCTGCGGAATGCTAGTAAACTATGTTGTGTTGCAGATGCCAGATCTGTACTATGGAAAAGCATCTGAGTCGCATGATCTGGTGGGATTTGTAGGTACGACTTTCGAGCTGGGTTCTGGGGAGTCATGGGTGGACCTTGTTTGGGCATGATCCCGGTAAGTAGAACTGTGAACTGATCAACACACTGGTTCCTTCATGCTTCAATCTACTGCTATGGTTGGTCCCCAGGACTCACATCAGCTAAAATGTTTGCAGCCCTTCATCGAGGAATTGAACTTTCCGTTGGCCCGCCATTGCTCCCATGGCAAAACTGGAGTTCTCGTGAACGGGAGGGAACTGCATCATAAGGACTTGGAGCTACTAAAGAAGCGCGGTTTACCAGGAACCCCAGGGAAAGCGTACAATGTGGATATTGACGGTCGCCTAACAGAAGAAACGACAGGAGTCGAACTTAAAGGTCTCGGTCGTCTAGCACCAACGTATGCACCTCAATTGCCATCCTCCTAATCATTGAGCTGTCTTGTGAACTGAACCCTTGTCAGCTGATTGTATTACCTGACTGGTAGTTTTTAAAGACACTGATTTTATAATGTTTCATCTTCAGGTTGGAGCAGACTGGTAGAGGTCCAGGCATGTGGGTGCCCGAAAGTCAAAGAGGTTCATAACCATCCGAGAAGCATGATGAACATGGTTTCCAATTTGAAGATGACGATTAGCGTCTAGGGTGGGTAACCTCATATTGGGCATTACAAAAGTTGGAACCACAAGAATCTCCCGACATTTTTTCTTGAAGGTACGTTGTCCTCATTAATTGCTGTGATTTATTTCTCTTGTTTTTTGTAATATCTTTCTCCTATTCTTTGTAATATATTTCAGACCTGGATTCTATTAACCCCTAACGTCCTGATTCATCTCCAAAATTGACAATTTGAGAAAAATCATTATAAAGTGCTATTTGGATGCATATTTTGAAATTGATGTACAACTAAGAGTTGTAGATTTCATACGTACGGTTGGATTCATCAATACTATCATCAATATTTTTTTTTTTTTTTTTTAAATTTTGAAAGGGAAAGTTCAAAATTCCTTCAAAATTTGATAACAAGCAAAATATTACCATTTTTGGAGTAGAATTTGTTGGAAKGGGTTTGAAATGAGGTTTTCTTGACATGGGTGATTTTTTGAAATTTCTGTGTTCTTAAAATCTATGACCTCATTTTGGTAAATCTAGTTTGAACTAAAGTCAATGCATTTTTGGCTTGGTCCACCACTTAGACATTCGTGCACATTGGTAATTTTAGAAAAATATGTACTCTAGTAACACCAAACTTACATAGAACAACAACATGATATAGTATCTCAAAGATCTTTCATTTAAGCAATTAAGAGGATGAAACTTTAGTTTCAATCTGTTCATCGTCCAGAAAATGGATGTTGGAGCGCTCCCGGGTTAAAAGATTTGACATTTTTCCTGTAATGGACTTGCAGGCGTTATGACTAAGGAGACATTCAGGCTCTCTCGTCACTGAAGAAAGAAGGTTTTGTTAGAGGTTAAATATAGATGAAGATGTTAATAAAAGGATCTTATAGTTGAATTTGTAGTTGAATTTGTTAGAGGTTAAATATAGATGAAGATTTTAGCCTTGCTTTGGGTATCATTATTTTGCAGTAGTTTTGTGCTTCTAAATATGAAAGAACTGGAGGGTTTAAATTTTTTTTGAATACCTCACCACAACTCTAAATTATAGTATATTATAATGTACAATGCTATATTGCAAAACAAATTTGAATTATCATTCATTCATAAATCAAAAGAAAAAATGAAGAAAATTTATATTAAATATCTCACCCCAGCTTAGTATAACTCTAAAGTATATTATATTATGTGTAAAACATCATAGTGCAAACCAACTCCGATTTCATTCTATTTTTGGACTTGGGATTATAAAGTTTTAGTTTCACACTAGAAGAAATTTTTAGTTTTAGGAGTCTTTACAAAGTTTCCAAGAAAAATTGAAACTGGATTTTAGAATGCTTCACTATTTTAGGTTCTTCAAGAAAAAAGAAAACAATCATTTCAAATGGCAAAACTATTTTAAGGCTTCTAGGCTTTGTTTTGCCCTAAAGTTGACAACACAAATATCCTTTCTTTTTTAATACAATGCCTTGTATAATTTATTTGAAAGTAACAAATATGACTCGCATTTAATTTAGTAGTTATGCAAATAGTTATGTTACTCAATAAAGTTGCATATAAAAACATGGACACAAACAATGCAATATTTATTATGTAAAATATTTTAATTAATCATTCATCAACATTTTTTTCTTAACATTTTAAGGTTAATACTTTACTTTCATCAATAATATAGGATATTTTACTAGATATTAACTAATAAAGCTATGAATCCACTGTTAGACATTGTCTTTCACATATAAATAATACCAATTGTGTAATGCAAGTATACAACAACTTTGAAGCACGAGATTGATATTTAAAGGTTAGACCTCTAAATGTTCAAAGGTAATCTATTCCATCGTGGGCCAAATGGGAGTAACTTCATTGTGGAGAAAATTGTGATGGTGGTGTACATTCCAGTTTTGAAATGTACAACACCATTACAATTTTCTTTACAATGAAGTTACTCCCATTTGGTCCATAATGGAATAGTTTACCGTAGTGCCACCAAAAAAATTGTAGTTCTTTTCACGACAAATACAAAAATATACTTAGGATTTCAAGAAGCATTGCATATTTTCCATTTGAATTCATTTTTTGTTCATTGGTTGAAAAAGAAATGTTTCATTAGCAGTTTACGCTAACAAATACCTTCATTATTGGGTGCTCTACAAGGATGCTACGGAATAGAGTCGTCCGATGGATGACTTCACTGTTAACTATAGAAGAAGGGTATGCACCTATTGATCCAAGAACCAAAAAATTTTAGTAACTATTTTGGTCATGGGGGCCATGTCTTTATAGCTATAACCTTGTAAGGATGCTAGGGACCAGAGTGGTCTGATGGATGACTTCACTATTAACTATAGAAAAAAAGATACATCTATTGATCCAAGAATCAAGGAAATTTGGCGACTACCTTGGTCATAGGGGGGCGCGTCCTTACAGTTTTAATCTTTGAACAATGCCAAGGCCATTTTCTAGTTGATGAATGAGAGAGCATCTTTATGTATAGGACAGAAGTGCAACTATTCATCTCCAAAACTTTGTAGATGAAGATCTTCTACAATACTTTGACTTCCAATACTTATTTTTGAATATTCTTTAAACTAATGATTCTCATGGTATCAGAATTCATGATTTCTAGGGTGACCCACCCAGCGTTTAACTTATAAATGAAGCCGAGGCCATTTCCTAGTTAGAATGAGAGAGCATCTTCCTGTGTAGGACTGAATGCAATTATTCATCTTCGGAATTTTGTGTGGAATGGAAAGATCTTCTGCAATAGTTTGCTTACTTTTGAAATTTTTTAAACCAATGATTCTCACGGTATAAGAATTCATGATTTCCACGGTGACCTGCCTGGCATTTAAGGGTTAAGGTGATCTCAGCATTTTCTCAAAAAGTAAAAGAAAAGCCCTAGAGACAACATTTTGTTGGGGAATGGGGACATGAAATCAGCGACGAAACTGTCGCGCAAGACGGCGGTCCGTCCTCCATTCAGTCCTTCGAATTCGAAAATGCCATTCATTTGTACTCGTCTCTCTCACATTCGGTGTCGCCACGTCGACCTAATATGTCCCTTTTGTCGACATTTCTAGAGCTCTCATCGCCATAGCCGCAAACAAGAACTGAAGGGCGGCCTCTCTTGTTTCCTTAGGTTAGGCTTACTTCACGCGAGTCCCTCTCTCTTTTTCCTTCTCTCGCATGTAAGTTAGCTTAGCGGCTTCTCCAGTCCTGTGGGAAAGGATCAGACGTTCCGCTGATCCATTTACACGCGCTTCACCGCCACACTTGAATCCCAGAAGATGCTTTTACTTAATTGCAGGAGACGCTGACAAAGAGCAATGAGGTGTTCGCAACCTTCAAGAAAGAGATGGAGAAGGTAAAAATTACAAGTAAATGACCATTAAAATTCCATTCGGCAGTCAGTATCTTTTTGTGCATAAGAACATGAATCCGTTTGCTTCTTTCAAGGAAGTCCAAGGAAGTTCAAAGAGTTTCTTGCAAGTGTCTTGAAAGCAATATGCTCGGTTGACCACAATGGTTGTTTTCCATGTTTGATCAGATGTCTAAAACGATTAAGAAGTTAGAGAAGGAGAATATAGCACTTAAGAAGAAGGCAGAAAAWTCTGATGTCACTGTTATTGATCTTCTGGATGAGGTAATCATTCTTCCATTCCTCACATACTTCTGCTCAAAAGTTAGAATCAAAGTACTTGCAATGCAAGCATTAGGAGTATCAGTACCAACGCGAGTGTACATTCGTGGACACAAATATGTTACGTCTCATGCCGTTGATCATATATGGCAGAACAGATTTAGGTGTTTTCCATGCCTGGACTGCACGGGAATATACAGTATCGCTTTCKCATGTTATCATTAACCTCTCTCACTCTACTTATTAAAATATAAAAATGTGTCGTATATTGAGTAAAATTCTAAAATACTCATCGTTCTGATGACATACTGCAGAGGGTATCTTTGAAAAAACAGCTGGAGACGAGCAAGAATCAGAAGGAAAGATTGGAGGCACTTTGTCGGTCGATGCAAGCAGAGCGAAAATCTGCTGCCGCTATGACGTTGCCATCTCAAGCCTCTCTTCAGGTAATAGACCCTACTTCCAGATCAGACGTCGTATATTGGCGTAAGTTGTCATTATGTATTAAGCGGGGTCTTTTTCATGATTTGGTGATTGTAAGCCTACTTGTTGATCGACCCAGTCTTCTTGAGTTCTTACACTCCTTATTAGATAGTAGCAAATAGTATGAGTCGGATGTTATTGCATATTCAGTGCATTTTGTCATGATTATCTCTCGATGATCTCACACTGTTTGCCTCACAAAGTTTCAATTGTGGTCTACTAGAATCTGTCCATGATAGGATCATTTTCTTTTCTTTACTACCTCGAGTGCTGGGATGAAAGAAGCCTGTAATCAAATTATCCAGACTATGGTCCTGTTGATTTTCACTTTATTTTTTCATATTTTTGGCGTGCAGGAGGCAATGAGCGCTGTAGACCCAGAAGCSTCGTGAAACTGAAACATAAGAACAGGAAATGCCAGGACCATTGTGTCCCCAAGTTTTGCAGACTAAGGAGAACTGTTGATGTAATGGAAAGATGGTGAACKTGCCTCATTATATTCCAACTCCTTCGAGAGACACAGCTGGATAATGATATCTTTCATGTTTTCATTCCTTGTATCATATGTTGTGGTCTCTCTTGTTAGCATGTTCCAAAACACGAATGCTCAAAAAGAGATGAGTTTACTCGTGCTATGGAGGTCTAAAATATGGTGGGGAACCATCACTGCCCAAAATGTGACTCCTGCATGTGGTTCAAAAAGTGTAGTCACACCTTCAACTTGAGTTCAGTTCTGCGAGAATTGAGATGTGCTACACTAGGGGTAGTCACAGCTTCATGTCAGTTGCAATTCTTGAAGAATGTACAGGTGGCGCATAGTAGTTGGTTGCGTGCGGAAGGTGGAGCTGCAATTCTTTGAGAATGCGGAGTGCCCTTTCTTCTCTGGCAGAGGTGAAGAACCGGCACTTCTGAGGCTTTTCTCAGGCTTTTCTTGAGGAAATTTTGATGCTTCCTTCCTGTGAAGGAACACTCTGTCTATTCATTCACAGTGGTAAAATCCAATGAACCCAACAATTTGTCTACCCATTCACAGCGGTAAAGTGGTAAATTCTAGTGAACCCATAAGATTGGGCCTTGTATCGTGCACAATTACAATCATCCATATTCTTGGGTTTTGATTCTCTATGCTTGTCACACCAAAAAGGGGTGTCACACCTCCTTCATGCACAATGGCTCCCCATTGGCTCCTTGTTTCGCCCACCAATTTCTCATTCTTTGAGAAAATTGAATTCTCCAAGGTGTTACTACCCCTATTGTGGTTGGTTGTTCTTGGCTTCTGGTTTCAGAATTTCTTGAGAATTGAGAGTGTTGTTTCTTCTCTTTTGGAGGTGAAAAATTTATGGAAATTTATCAAGGAATCTTTCAATTGGGTTGACTGTGCATGACCTATGGAGCTTCCATTCAGCTTTGCACATTCAAAATTCCTCGAGAGTTGTTCCAAACAGCAAAAAGAGGTGTTACACCTCCATGTGGAATGACTCGTCATAGGCCCCTCTTTTCTCTTGCCAATTTCTCCAACTTCATAGAATTTGCTTCTCGTATGTGTGACCACCCCTATTGTAAAAAATTAGAGCATGAGAGCCTAGAAGAGCCTTGTGTCAATTTTTGGTACAACTCCAGATAATGTTTAAATTTCAAAACTTGTTTATGTGGTGTCCAAATAATGCATGCAAAGTGCAATTTATGTTTTTATAGTAATGAATAAATATGCTCAATTGCAATTATTAATAGTGTCACATGTGGCTTGTACCTACTTGGCTGTACATACTTTAATTTTCATTCTTGTGAAGTTACTTATGAAGTTTTGGTGGTGAATGATACTTAAAAGTGTTCCCACTTGTAAGATAATCAGATTCCTAAAATAAATGATGGAGATAATACTAGTGTACTCTGTAGTTATTGTGTTCTTAACTTGAAACAAAAAAACAACTACACTGAATAGGGATTTTATGGGGACCAAACAATTAAAGGGACTTATTGTGTAAATTGTAGATGTTTGAAACATGATGTAGAATCCTGTCTCAATAACTGTTGATGTACAACAAAGAAGGATGTTTTTATAGTGTGAAATGTCGATTAATTAGTATGGGTCCCCTTAATACCCTTATTTAGTGTAGAAAGCTAAAGCTAGAATTGATTCAATTAAATTCTTTATCAAAGATAACTTGCATTGGTTAATTCCTAAAGACCCAAGGCCCCCTTCATTTTATCAAAAAACACTCATAATTATCATTTTTAATGCAAAAAAATAAAAATTAACTAATCACTTTTTTTTTCATATCTAATCATAAGATCTTGGACTAGACTACCATAATAATGTGTGGAAGAAATTTCACCATGTAGATTGCAAGATATTTGCATTTAAAGTGAAGAGAATGTCTTTTTTTCTAGCACGTTCCTCAACTCAATTTTTTGACTTTGAATCTTTTTTACTTCAAATATTTGCGCTAAATTTTTTTTCTTAAGATTTGAATTGAAAGTCTAAGAAAATAATTTTTTTTTTTTTAAACTTGATTTTCATTCTTCTAAAAAATTTAAGTAGAAGCTAATACAAGACTGAAGCAAAAAATAAACCATTTATAGTTCTAAGATGGAATTGAACACAATAATAGTCAAATCTCAAGGGTGACATTGTTCTAGAAAGCATACTTAATCCTACAAAAAAAAAATTATTTCAAAGGAAAATTGATTTTAGAAACAAATCCAATACATTATTTTCTCAAGAAAATTCTATAATTGCCTTGCAAAACAAGAAGCACCATAACTTTCACATCACCAATCCAAATGGAATGAATCAAAAAACTACACGTAGACAAAAATATAATCTATGAGATTGCACAAAGTATTTAAATTTTTTATAATTGTCACTAAATTATTATTCTGTAATCGCATAAAATTGCTCAAGYTTTGAATAATTGACACATGTATGTTACAATTGATGTAAATATTGCATCTTAGCATATCATTGAAAGTGGTTGTGGGGGCAGGCTTCATGGCATGACATCCTTGGTTTGCAATATTTTGYTGAACAAAAAGATGAGAATAGGCGTCTTAAGATGGTATTTATTTACATTCATACACAATTCTAGCAYATAATCRTAGCACTGATAATTCTAGCACAATGTGTTATAACATATGTGCTTTATTTGGCAAAGACCAAGATGATGTTGATATTGTATTCTTACTTTGGATGTAGGAAAACATGATAATACATTTTGATAAGGCACAAACCAACGAATTTTCAAAAGACATTGAAGAGTTCGAAATTAAAACTGGATTTAGACTTGGTGTTGATGAAGCGGCACCCGAARGAGTTGCTGGAAAAAAAAATCCTGCAAAACCCCCACCACCCAAAAAAATGAGCAAAAGTGCCATTAAGCCAATAGAAGAAACAACACCTAATCSTCTTGATCCTAAACTCCTAGAAGAGGTACAAAAAGGTTCTTTTATAATGATCTATTTAAGACGTATTGGTATGTGGTTTATTAAAATCAATAACTGTTTAACCTTGTAACAAGATTATCTAAAAGTGTCTAATGGATGACAAAGAATTCTTCTATGTAAAGGAGTGCGGATGTTCATTCTTGAAATCTTGTGCAAAAARGAGAGGTCTAACTTGAACAGTAATTTGACCTCCAATGAGTGTTTTTGATGTTATACTATTTTTTAAAGTAAGCRATTCACATRGTACCAAAAYGCATTTTTTTTAGTGTCTAACCTAGTATTTTAGGATTAAAGTCTTAAATAAAAAAATGGCTTGTACTACCCTTAATGACTACATGTCCAAGGCACCATATTTTGGTGTTGATTAAACTTTACAATGTTACCTAAGTACTATTTTGGATGGTTTCTTTTCTAATTGAATAGCCATTAAGGTTTATTTTTAACTTGATAAATTTGGTTTTGGAAATAAAATTATAACTTTTTCAACTGAAGATTTTGCATAGGGGTGCCGACTTTGAATTTTGATTTTTTTAGTGATAGGGGTTCTTGGAAATGAGTCTCAAATACATTGGATCTTGAAGAGAAAAATCACATTAGAAATTAGTTTAAAAAAATTGTAGAGTAGATCTTGAGAAGCCACAGATCAATTGTAATTATGCATGTTGATCCTTAAACTTTGTATTTATTAATGGACTTGATTTTTGAATTGACTTGTAAAAAGAGTATTGAAAGACCTCAAACATCATTCACAATTTTAACACCCCGTGATCAAACATAATAATATTTCAATCTAYAGGTGAAATTGTTGTGTTTTCTTTCTGATTGAGATCCAAAGCACATTTAGTTTGAATTTGTATGATTACAATTTCAAGAGAATTGATAAAACTTATCAAAATTTGGTCTTTTGTTTATTTTTGTGAAGAACTTCAAGAAGTTCAAAAGAAACCTTGAGCATTTAGAAAATAATATTAATTAATTAATTCGAAACTTTGTATGTCATATGTCTTTGTGTTGGAATTTTTATGTTATTTTTTAAATAAAGTATCAAATTACAATATATGTAATCTAATTGATGTAATACAGTTGTTTTCTTTCCAATGCAAAATAGATTGGATACAACTCTAAGTTGACTTTGTTTATAACATTTGAATTGTTGTCCTTTGATATCTTCAAAGTGAAGGAAGATATATAACGTAGTAGAGAAAAATGATTCCAACCACTCTAAGTAGTTGGCCAACTTGGAAAGTCCATTTGTTTAGTGCTTGGTTTAGTGTCCCACATCARATTTTGAGAAGTTGTTCCAAGTGACTCCTAGATTGCGTATATTTTTAAGAAGAAAGACTATGTTAATTAAGTAAGATTTTGGAAAGGAAAGCGAGATTGGAATTTTAGTAGCGGTCGTTTGGGCAAAATGATTACCTAGAGAAAAAAAATTAGAGATTGTAAGTTTGATTTTAGTAAGGGATTTAAAGTAGGTTGTGTAAATTATGGAGTGTTTGATAGTTCTAAAAAAAATTCTTGTTATATAGGATGTAACCCTAAACCACCTATAACCAACCAAATAAGGAATTTTGGACAAATCTAGAGCAATGCAATGCAAGGTGAATATTTTTAGAGGTGTGTTGATAAAAATGATGGAGATTACAAAAACTTAGGTAATTTTATTGCATGAATTGAAATTACTATGGATTTTGAAAGGCAAAAAGTGCTCCATATCCATAGCCAATCTCTAGACTCTTCAAATATTGATCATTCAAAAAAACTACTTTTCCACCCACTGCTTCCCACTTTTTTTTGAACTGCTTTGGAACATGTATCATGAACTTTTAGCCCAACCTTGAAAAGCAGAAAAAAAAAACATTCTAGCCTTGGTTGGAAATAAGTCAATCTATAGGTTGGCTATGGGGCACTAGTCGGAAATGGGTGGTTCTACCTTATGTGTTGTATTTTATAGTAGGGATGGAAATTTAAAGTTGTTGGTGTGTAGTGATTAGATTGAAGGTGTATGTGAAGTGCCATGGGGCTGGCAATAATGACCATATATTATTGGTTGTATATTCCAAATAAATCAAGGTTGGGAGTGTTGGTAATGAGTGACTGAGTGAGTGATATTTATTTATCTTTTTTCGAGAAATGTTGGAGAGAATTTATCATTACAATCTATAAATTAAATGAATTGAATGCCATGACTATACTTAAAACATCATTTTTACTTGTAGTGCAAAGATTGCAATATTAGTAAAATAATGTTTTATCTATTTGTATTATGTTTATTTTTGCTTTATAGAATTTTCTTGTATTTATCTATAGGAAGAATCAAAGGCCTATTTAGATGAGACAGGAGAATACACAAGTCCTGAAGGAGTAGAGCCTATAGGGAAAAACAAAGAATTGGGAAAATTCTTAGTAGACATTGGTGAATTGGCTCAAAGCTTAGCTGAACCTTTTCAACGACCAGACTTATCAAAATTTACACTCATGATTTCTATTGTAGGAGTACCACATTCAGGTATAATAAAAAAGTTCATAAGTTTTGAATAAAAAACAATATTATTATTTATTTGATTATTTTTTATTAAATATTTGAAGTTTTAAAAGACTTTATGTCAAAATAAATAGAGAGAGATGTTAACTACCAATATCACAATGAATTTCAATATTCAACATGTATGTGATGTTAGATAAGAGTCATGATGATATTTTGATTAGGRAAGACAATTCTAGCAAAGAAGTTGGCTACTACATATGGAATATTATTGATTGACTTTAAGAGAGTTCAAGATTTGGCTATTAATGCTGCGATAATTGGTGCAATTTTCTTTCTACATATGCTTATATAAAAAYATGGATGATTTATATCTATGTGTACAATTAAAAGTTCAATTTTTAATATCAGTTATTATATAGAAGCCATCAAAAAAAACTATTGACTAGAAATAATTTATTTCTGTAATGATACAAAAGAAGAAGAAAAACTTAAAGTGGAACTAGCTGCTCAACCTCCAACTGTTGATAGTAATATAAGTCCTAAAAGCAAGGAAGAAACACTAGAAGACATGTTATCTCAAAAATCACGCTTTGGATTACAAGCCAAAAATGCCATTGAAAACAAAACACAAGTATGTGATGTTTTCTAAAATGACATTCAAAGCACATTAAATTTATGTTAGTAAATATGTTTGTAAATTTTCTTTATACTAAGCAAGTACAAATTCAAATTCTTATGTATGTTTGCATGTTCTAAAAAGTGATGTTTTTTAGGTGCCAGATGACGTAATTGCCAACTTGATACTTTTAACAATGCTTCATCCTGAAGAATATAGTACAATATTGAACCTTTACGTTACAGTAAAATATTTATATTTGCAAAATTATTTATAAATAATTCAAAAAATTACCATTTATACTTAGTAATACATGCACATTCAAGCACCTTCAAATTTATGGCTTTAGTAAGAGAAGTGGATATCTTTATGCTTTTTGACATATAATCACAACTTCATACAAAAAATCCTAATAAGATTTGTAAATATGACAAACTTTCACAAAATAGATGAAATTTGAATTTTGAATTTTAAAATTTTGAATTTTGAAAAAATAAACATGATTTATATTTTTAATGTGTTGTTTTCAATTTTATTGTACCATCATGATGCAACCAGTACCAGGAAGTGAAGTTGACACACTCTCAGCCAAAGGTGCACCTCCTCCAGCTAAAAAAAAATCTAGTTAAGATCAAATTTCACCATTAAAATTTTACTTTCCTTAGTACTTTGATTAATTTAAATGTGATATGAACTTTCAAGCTTTTAGAATGCTATAAGATTTTCCTATCTATTCTAATATTTAAGAAACTATACACAACCTCTCAAATTTTATAATAATTCAATATTGAATTGTACATAATTTGTATCCATTGGCCAATCAAATAATCTATTATGTTGAGATTTTCTTTCTATTTATTACGGAGTATAATTATATTGATGTTTAATGCACTACAAGAACAAGGGGTGTTTTAAGTATAATCCTAGAGATAAGATTTCAAGTAATAACTTTTCTAAGAGATTTTTAGTAAGTAATTACTAGAAACATGTGTCTTTTCAAATTTCAATAAAATCCTAAAACAAAGACACACATTTTTAATAATTTCTTACTGAAAATCTCCTTAACCCTTCATCGCCTAAGGGGACGAAAAGTGTCCAAACACAATCTAGCAGTCAACTTCGAAGCGCTCTAACTTCTACATCCAATGTCGGAATTCCTCAAGATGTGCTTCTTAATCAACTTTCATCCAGTACTATTGATCCAACAACAAATATTGTATATCATCCTCTAACAAATCCTGTACCAGCTGGAGATAAAACGTAATTTAAATTTTATTTTGTGACATTGTATATATATATATGATCAACTTTTAGTCAAAATAAGTTATTAATATTTATTTCACATAGATTTATTTATACAAATTGTCTATGAATTTGTATTTTTTATTTTATAAAAATATTGTATTTAAATTTGTTTTATTCCCCAAAAAATGAATTAAAATGAATTGATGAAAAATAATCAATGTTCTTTTTTAAAACAAAAATTTATATGATAGTATCATTTTATGAGCATATATTATATTTAAAACTTTAAATAGCTTGACATTTGAAAATTAACATGTAGCAGTGGAATTATTGAGCRTCTTCAACCACTAAAGTCAAAAGAAGAAATCCTTGCACAAATTGTCAATGAAGTAGAAATTTTCAATTCAATGAAAGATTTTTTGAACACCTTTAATAATATACACTTTGTACCACAACATAATGATGAAAATGAAATTGTGTCTCCAAATGTTGAAGCGGCAATAGGAATTGTTACCACATTCATTGATAGTAAAGCCAAAGAAGTGGCAGGAAATCTTATAAGTGATAATACAAAATCAACGACTGAAGTGGCAATTCAGGTGACTTTTTTGGACAATATTTAATTGCCTACTATTAGATATGTATTGGAAATGAAAAGAGAATACTACAGATTTTAAAACACCTTTCATAAAACCTTTAAGTTTGAGATTTCAATATACTTTGAAAAAAACTCTAATATAAAAGTTGAATCTTGAATCTTACACCAATTGCAATATTTTTTATTTATAAAATATAGAAGAATCCATTTAAATTCAAAAAAAATTAAGATTAATTATATTATTGTTCAATTATGAATCAATTATGGGCACAAGATTGTATTTTGTTTTATGTGAGAAAATCTAAACAATGTCTTATTTTTTTTATCCATGGACAAAATTCTTGACAAATTGAAATTATTGACTCATTGAACAAGGAACATCATTTTTGTATAAAAAAAAATTCACTAGTTGTACTTGAAAATCATAAATTTTTRTTGCGCATGGTATGGTAAGAACCAACAAATAATTGATCTTTTGATCAATGTTTTAATTATTAAGCTATCAAAATGTTCAAAAAATTATTTTTCAAAATTATTTTTTAATGTGGTTTATATTTTTAAGTATTGAAACCAAATCTTCTATAAAAAAACACTTTTACATAATTGTCATAGTTTATACTTTATATAGGTGATCAACACTCATTTTTTAAAATTTAGTTATATAAAGAAAATTTTAATATATTTTRATTTAATATAAAATATAAATATTCAAGAACACCAAATAAACACTAGTAGTTATAAATACAGAAAAATCTACGTACTTTACAAATGATTTTTTTTGGGTGAAACACTAAAACACTTCAATGCTAATATGCTTTTACTTTTTAAATTAGAATAAAACTAAAAAATATATTATTATTAAATATTTTTAATATTTTTAATATTTTTATTTATAATAGGCACAAAAAGAAGTTGATATAGTAAAGAATGTAGCAAAAACTTTGGCAGAGGTTTTTTTCAAAGCAAAATTGGCAGAGGTGGAAGCAAACCAAGCTCCAAGTGGTGATGCCCCCCATGTTGATCCAAAGGCTACTAAAGGAGCCTCAATGGCTAAAGGAGCTCAAATAGGAAAAGTTAGTGATGTAATTGCCAAAATGCTGGATGAAGTAACAAAGATTGTTTTAGAAGTCCAAGATGTTGCTACAATTGCAAAGCTTGCTAGTGAAGAAGCTCAAAAACTTATTCAAGATTTTTTGGTAAATAAAATGCTTGCAATACATATGGTTTTATATATCACTTAGTATTATGCATAATAGTATTATGATGGTAAACATAACTTAATAATTAACATTTATCTAGTTATATAATAAATAAATAAAATGGTGATAAGAAATATTTGATATTCAACATAAATCTAATAGACAAAAAAATCTAGTATACGTGAGATAGTGTTCAAGTAAAGTCCATAGAATTGTTTATCCCTTGAACTCTTTAAGGACCAAATGCTCAATCAAATGTTTAAATTTCAAACAATGGATAACTACAAACACTATACAAGCACAAAAAAAATGCATTTTCTCAATCATCAATCATTAGAAAATACTTGTTATATTCTTTAATATTTGTATGGAATTTGTTTTTGAAATATTATATAATTCGAATCATATTGGTAGATTTAGCCTCAGAAATAATTTCTTTAGATCAAAAAAGGAAACTTCAGAAACAACTAAAATTATACCATGAATTTTTTTGAACTCTAGAATTTTTAAGAAAATATGCATACTTGCAATAAAAATGAACAAACTTACATTATGCGTAATGTTTCTAAAGAAAATTATTGCACTTAGAAAAATTGCATTTTTTTGTTTTTTGTGTGTATATATTGATTCAAAAACAATACAAAAACTTGCTTCATTTTTGTATTTTTTTCCATAATAAAAAGGTGGATCAAGCATCTATTTAGTCTATTATGCTTGTATTTATTTTTATAATTTGAAATTAATTTAAATATCAGTATTTTATTTACAATTTTATTTTATATACAAAATGCGGTTGTAATTGTCTTGATATTGATATTGAAGCAAACTACCGAAGGAGGTCTTGATGCAGCTAATGTTTGCAAAGAAGAAGTAGAAAAGGCATTAGGAGTTGCAAGAGAAGCCTCAACAAGTGCAACAGTTGCAAGCAATAAATGTTCTACTTTGTTAGAAGATGCAAAAGCTCTTGTTGTTGGGGAACCTCTTCAAGTACCACCATTATCATCGTTACCTGTAGTGTCTCAGGTCAATACATATACAATTTAACAGAATATAAGCTTGATAATTGTAGCATTACACACTGTTAATGCATAAAATTGATTATGATTCTTTATGTACTAAATAAAATAACCACTTTTACGCATTGAAAACTAGAGTATTATATATTTGAATATTCAATGATTGTAATTGAAATCATTTTCTTATTCTATTACTTTTGTTTCTCAAGTTGCTTATTAAATCCAATGGSATGGTTTAGGTTGAGCCACCTCTTGGTCTTATAGTAGAAGTTGTTAAGCCCCCACCAGACCTTGAGTCTATTGAAATAGGTGAACTTGTAGGTAATATGCTAGAATGAATGGCAAAATATTATTAAAATTTGTTCTCTTAACTAAAATTAATACCACTTTAAATTTAAATAACCATTTGCTATGCCATTAAAATATAATATGTTGCAAGTATTGAAACAACGACAAAAAGTTTGTTGAAATATGTATTTTCAGAATTGATTGATAAAATTTGGAAAGATTTAGAAAACAAATATTTGATAACAATACAAGAAGGATTTAGACTTTTGATATATGAACGAGAGCAAACTATTCCATTTCTCATTGAGGTATTTGTTTTTCTTCTACTTTAAAAGAAACAAATCTATAAATATAATCTGGAATTATTTTTCACTTAGCTAGTATAGCACTATAGCATTTGTTTATAAAATTCATCAAAATTTAAAAACTAAAAATCAAATTTACTTATACAGAGTGATAAGTTTCTATATTTTTATAACTTTATATATAATTTTGATTTTTATAAATTGTTTCATAAAAAAAATTGCATACAGGCAAAAAGAAATTTTGTTGAATTATTGAAAGAAGATAAYGGAAAGCAAGAGCTTTTTGAAGATTTTCAAGTATCATCAAAAATCCCTAATATAAGAGAATAATTTTGAATATTTAGCTTGTTTCATTTAATAATTTCTATTTTATAATAATAAAGTTCTTCAACAACTATTTTTTTGTAAGGAACGATGGAATAGAGTAGAACCAGAACATCGTCGTGAAAAAAAAATGATAAAAAGAATGTATGAAGAAGGGATTAAATTTGGTGAAATTTTGCGTACACTAGCTTCTGAACGACTTCAGGTCCCTTCACAATTCATTAAACCTTACTATAATTTCAACAATCATAATTGGATTTAAATGGAAATCAATTTTAAAAATGGATTTCACATTTTTGGAAATAATTATAAATATAGAAAATGATGACTTTGATGACTTTGACTATTTTCAATTTCAGCATTTGTGAACTGTCTTTTTTAGAAAACTAAATGTTTTGTGGAGATATGAAAAAACAGTCTTAACTTATGACAAAAAGTCTTACAAAAGTTTTTCCTGATAAGAGTTTTCTATTTTTAATTTTTTTGATGCATTATGTCTAATTACATAATTGACATTTTTCTTTTTGGCTTGTCTATTATAGAATGGAAAACAAGTGGAACAACAAGTTCTAGAAGATTTATTGAATGAACGAACAACAACTTTTACCTCCATTTTCACTATGCTTGTGCAAACAGAGGTATTTCAAAATCAATTGAAGGAGCAATGTTAATATTTTTGACATTTTTCCAATATTTATTGTAAAGTAAAAGACATCAAATAACTCAATGATAACAAAATCATATGAACTAAAAACAAACACTTTGTACTCACGTAGACCAATCTCATTTTTTTACGTGACTCAGTTGGATAGGCATATTGAATCTTGTGGCTTACTACATGAATATCACATTAAAAAAGTGGGCTCTAAATTCTCTAAGCAATTTTGTTGCAATTTATCAACTACTAAAAGACAACCGAGCTGGAGATTGGGGCTACCTAGTGACGCCATACCAATTTAGTCCAACAAACTTTGGAAAATCACAGAAAATTCATTTCTTGTTGTAATGTCTTGATTTTGCTTGCAAATGGCTTCTCTCAAAATTTTCAATCTTTTAAAAATACATGAGTTGACATGTAGCTTCTCTAAGGTTTAGTCCCAACAAACTTTGGAAAATCACAGAAAATTCATTTCTTGTTGTAATGTCTTGATTCTACTTGCAAATGGCTTCTCTCAAAATTTTCAATCTTTTAAAAATACATGAGTTGACATGTAGCTTCTCTAAGGTACGTAGATAACAACTTCGCTTGGCAATAGGCTTTTCACCTTATTCCCTCAATCTCTTTGTCTCCAGTTAAATCTATGATACTTCCACAATTCCTAACTAGAAACAACCAATAGATTTTTATCTTTTATTTTTCTTTTAAATATTTTTTTGAGATACGTGAAGTAACAAACATTAATCCTTGCACAGTTTGTTATTGCAGCAAAAATTGCTTGCAAATACCTAGCGGATCTACAACCAATTTGTGATGGAGCCTGGGGTCAAATGGATGATTGGCTCATGAAACGTTGTAATGTATTATTCTCCACTAATGATGATATGAGAATGTGTTTTAAAACAATGATAATTGGATCAAAATTTTGTCTAAAATATAAATAATTAATATAAAAAATTACTTGTTCAAAAATGCATGTACTTGTCAATAATTATAGATTATTATATTATTTCATTTTTACAAAATCATTTATCATTTCATTATATTAAAATGTTTTGAAAATGAATTTTCAATGAATTTTTTAATTTTTTTAATTGGTTGTTTCTTTTCTTAGGATGAATCGTCTTTAATTGAAGAAGTTCGGTCAATGATTCTTGAAGCAGCTCAAGAAAGTATTCCATTGTGGTACCGTGTGTGGATGGAAAGTGAATTTAAGGTTGAGGAAGAAGAAATTACAAAGGTGAATGTTTTCTAAGTTACAATTTGTTTGTGCTTACATGCATTTTAAACTAGCTCTAAACATAATGGGCATAAAAGTTTGAACTACATAATTGACATTTTTTTTTTTTAAGATGCTTTATAATTTGTAATTGCAATATGAAGATAAAACATTATAAAATAGAGGATCAAGGTCAAGAAAACCTGAGCTATAAATACTATAATATCAAAATAATGCAATGCATTTTGAAATATGCATGTTTACTTTTCGCAGATTGTGCACATTCCACCAGAGCCTATTATTGATTTGACACCTTGGCACATAAAAGTGATGGAATCAATTGTCAACACCTTTAAAACCTTTAGTAGTAAGCCAATCATCTTTCTTAATAAAAATTCTAATGACTTTTTCTTAATTAAGAGTTTTCAATGCACTAAAAACTCTATGCAACATTGTGAGGTAATATTGTATGCATTTAGGGCTCAAATCTTTTTGCCTAAGATTCTAAATTTTATTATAAGTTTTTAATTAAAAAATATTAGTTTCAAGTTGTTTTGCATTATAAATTTTGTTTGCACTTTGAAATTCCCACATAATATTCCTACATTTACTTAGTACTTCTTCTAAGATACAATTATTCCCTTAATAAGTGAGAAATAAACAATGTAAAGAAGGCAATCCAATATCAAAATGCATTGTTTTCTTATGTTCCTACAACAAATTTAGCCTAATTTAGATAAAATCCTAGCCCTCTTGATATACAATTTTTTTAGGAATAATTTTCTTACATCATGACAAAAAGTTTTCAAGTATTCAATAAATTGAAGAACTCCTTTTCATTTCTTTTGTTTATTGATACTGCATATTTAAGTATAATAAAATATTAATTCATTTATTATTATTGTATTTTATTTTGACAACTTGAAGTATTTTCAGGACATATGACCTAATATATGCCATGTAGTACAATAATCCATATTTTTATTACAACCTTGTGGTAGTTAAATGTAGAACAAGATCACAAAATATCACAACCTCATCTTGTATATATTTTTTTGGATTTAAAAAAATTCTATTAAAATTTGTTAAAATTTATTAAATTTTTTCAAATCCCTCTTATATTAAACAGATTCTAGTAAATTTTAACAATTTCTTAAAAACATTTGCCATAAGAACATATAAAATCTTATGAGATGCTTTTAATAATTTTTATTAAAACCTGCTAAAATTTGTTAAATGTGTTATATTTTGACAAGTGGCAATAGATTTTAACAATATCTATTACAAATAATGTCATAAATTTTTTTTCAAGAAAACAAAATCTAACAAATCTAACATAAATAGGGGGAATTGTACTAGTAATAATAACTTTTAATTTATTTCTCTTTACATAAATTTATGCTTTTCCTCTATCCTTGAATGGTCTCAATTTTTCTCTTGATTTTCTAAAACATTTTTTGAAGATAGAAAAACTAATCAACTTTGTGGGAATATACTTGATAATCAATCAAAGGTCCATAATAATTACCTACAAGTCACCTACAAAATCTAGAATAATTTTGATGTTTTTTCTATAGATGGCTTTGGAATAATTGGAGATGTGACCGAAGCAACCTTAAGGGCTATTGATTATGTACAAATGATGTGGAGGAATGCTCCACAAAATAACATTTATCCTCGACTTCCTCGATACAAAAGCMGGCGCTATGGGCATTTTCAACATTGGGCAAACTTAGCTAATGATATCATTGAGGTGATGAGTACATAAAAAATTAAATCAAATTGTAAAATTTTTTAACCTTTGGAAAAAACTATGAAGAGCTGTCACCATATATATTTGAACAGAAGATGACTAACAGGTTTAGAATTGGAAATGAGATTGTTTAGTTGTTTTGGTTTCCAATTTTTAAATTCACTCATACTTTTGGAGGTTAAATTTAAAATAATACAAATACATGGTTATTTCTTTATAACATGGTTRTACAAAAATAAAACACCAATTTTTTTTGTAATCTCAATTAATATTTCATCCAATTATCAAGATCGGCACTTCATACCAAATATTTAATTAAATTTGGAGAAAAATTCAAAAACTCAAAAAATTAAGATATTTTCTCAAATTTTATGTTTTCACCTTGTAAAAAAAAATTAAATATATGATTTCCAATACATTTTGGCATTTATTTTTAGATCCCACTTGATAGCTGGATATGATAGTATAAGAATAACAATATCGTATTTTTACTGAAAACCTTGTTGTCAATATAACATCTTAATATATGGAACTTTGGTGTACAAATGCAGCAATCAAAGGAAAAAAGTGATCCTCGATTTGTAAGTGTGATTGAATGGCGAGGCTTCCTTGTATCTCTTGCAGATGCACATTTTGATTATATCATTTCAAGTGCAACAATGGAAGATATTGTACAAGCTCGTACAGGTATGATTGTTTAAAAAAAATGAAATTTTAAGTGTTTCATTGTATGCCATTCTTACAAGATTTCCTCCTCAAATATGTCTTCAAGAGTTGTGGCATAATGCTTCAAACATTAGAAATTAATAGCCTATCATCACCAACATTTGTTTGAATAGGAGTATTTCCTAAAAAATTTGTGAACTTTTGTGAACATTTGTTGAACTTTATGCCACGATGCTAGATGCCATGCATGGAAATTAAAGTGTTATAATTTTCTTTATTGGAGAAAAGTAGTCAACAATGTAAACACAAACACAAGAAAAGTGGCCTTCCGTGGCAAACACTACTATTGTATCTTTGTCGTGATGCGTGTTTTGAAGTTGCACTTCGAAAAGCTTTTACAATTCTTGCAAATACTATGTATGTCAATTATATAATTTGTATGCACTACAAAAATTTTGTTTTACATATTGAACTCAATACACAATTATAAAAAAGGCATCTACTTTTAAATACAAGGGCTTGAAGTTATTGCTTGTGAATCTCAAATATATTCAAAATAAAAATATTCATTAAATTTTTTTGAGGACCTTGCCTTTTGAGATGGACAAATGGAATTTCGGGCATGTACTTACGGTTTCAATTTTTGTCATGATTTTTTGAAACTTTTTTTGAAAATTAAAAGACTTATTAGCTTTGTGGAAATATAATTTTTTTCAATCAATGCCCAGGAAGAAAAAATATGCCCAAATAAGCTCAAAACAGGGAAGAGGGGGCAACTAAAATAAAATTTAAACTTAAAAATAAAAATTTTAATTTTTTTTCTCATAGATTGTATTTTTGCCTAAGTTGGAAGATTTGATTCATTCCACTTGAATTTGTTATGAAAAAGTTATGGACAATCTTGTTTTTTGAGCAATCTTAGTATTGTTTTGTAAAAAAACCCAATAGGATTCATTTCTGAATGTAATTTATACAATTTTTCAGGAAAAAAAGTCCTAGATGGTTTATTTTTCTTCTTAAAATACTCTTACCATAGGAATTAGTGCACTTAAAATTTGTCTTAGAGGTATTAATAATTTAGATTTTTTTTCTATCTTGTAGCTACTTCTACATAATAACTTTTTAAAGAATAAAAATTAAGCTTTTGGTATTTATTTATTTTCCCTAGACTCTCAATTCAATTCTGAATCGCAAAGATTTAAAACTTAAAACTTTGTAGTGCAAAAAATTAAAGTAAATTAGGTTCAAACTTCAAAGTCAAATAATCTTGTCCTGCAGTGTGTTCAAGAAAAATTGTTTTTTTCACTTTAAATGCAGATATCTTGCAATCTATGTAGTCAAAAATTCTAAAAAAAATTCCACTCATTCTCATAGTAATTAGGTGTAAGATCCTACAATTAGATGTGAAATAAAAAAATAATTTTCAAATGGTTTTTGGTCTTTGCTATGAAAATGGTAGTTTTGAGTGTTTTTTTGCAAAAAAGAAGGCCTTGGTCCTTTCATAAGTTTCAAAGAATTCTTGGTGTAAAAAAATATACTAAATAGGTTTATTGAGGGACCAAACAATTAAAAGGAGTTATTGTAAAAAATTGCAGATGTTTGAAACATGATGCACAGTCCCCGAGACACTTCAATAACTATTGATGTACAATAAAGGCAGATATCTATATAGTGTGAAATGTCAATAAATTAGTTTGGGTCCCCTTAATACCCCTGTTCAATACTCAAAGATTCATATATTTCTATTTCTTTAATTGACACATACAATAGGGTTTACAAAATAATAATAGATAATAATAATAATATTCAAAGACTTCTAGAATTAAAGATTAATAAATAAATAAAATGTTGCATATGTCTCTTAATCCCTAAGAGCTCAATGCAAATCCCAAAAGCAAGCCAAAAATTGTCACTCAAATCGGCCTAGTCGATTTATAAGATTCAAAAGACATGGCTGTTGAGATTGCTAGAGGGTAAAAAAGGGAAACTTTGGATGTTTTACCATATGGGTTACGGAATTAAAATGGTCCAACATCTCTTGGGAAGAGGCCAGATTTGGGCACTTGGATGCTTAGGGGTTATATTACTCTTAAATATCTCTTAGAACAAATTTCTTCAATTTATTTCTTAATGTTATTCAAAGTTCAAACTTATTCAAACTTAGGTATWGTAATTTGTTAAYTTAAGAATAAGATTRTCATWATYTGTTATGCCCTTCATAATTTATCTTGAGATAATTTTATTTTACAAGTATTTGATTCTTAATAAATCAATATGCAGGTCACCTGATGAAGCTCAATTGGATCCTGAAGAATTAATTCAAGTGTTATATCCTAGTGGAGTTGATGGTGCTATAGAAGCTGGTTGCATAACATGGACCGTTGATGATATAGAGGTTTACATAACAACTAAATTGACGTTTAATACATGTTTGATGTGAAACTAAACAATTTCTTAAACTTTTGACTAGTTAGTGCCAAACATGAAATTATTTCTTCATATCGTATCTGTGGAAGCACTTAAGTTTTTCAAAGATTATAATATATTCAAACAAATTAATAAAATAATAATAACAAATAAAATAGATAATTCCATTTCATTAACCATTTCCAAAATTTTCTCATGTTTATTGTGCGGTATAATTTTGCACTGCAATTAGGGTTTCCATACCCGTAATACCTAATTACGCAATTTTGCCGGCGTAATTAGGCATTACAAATATTTCATCCAAAAATGTTTTGATGTCCGGCAATGGTTTACTGYCTCTTGTTGGTGGGCATTTCGGGAAATAAAAGTGCCTCTTTGTCGGGCTCCAACCTCCACAACAACCCGTTTTTCCCCRAAATGCCCTCCTCCTCGAGCATTGCCTTATACAGAAATACCAAATGTACATCTATTGAATTAGAAATACATCTACGTTTAAAATTATTTACTTATTCATCTTTCATCTAAAATACATACCAAAATTTATGTATAATTTCATGTGTGGTTTTAGGATGTATTATTCAAAGCAAGTGTTGAAAAAAATACACCATTTGTAGAGCCTAAAACCATTCCTTCATATGTTAGCAGCGATTCAGAAGTACAATATGAAAAGGTATAAACTAATACACACATTTATAAGAAGAGGTTTTTTGTTAATTATCATCTAAAAAATGATAAATAAAAATATTTAATTATATTTTGATATTTTAACATTGGATAAAAARTTGCAAAATATTTTATAATATATAAAAAATAATCTTCTTATAACAAAAAAACTCATTTGTTGTCTAAATAAAAATAATGATTCTATGAAATACATATATATTCTTGCATACAATATTGTTAATAGAATTTAATGAAAATTTTCTACAACCATGTGATATTTAGGATACTATTGAGCAATTCTTTGAGAGTCGAAGTAGTAGCCATGAATCCCAAATGAATGAAATTGAAATTGGCACCATCCAAGAATTCTTATCAAATGTTCCAGATACAATATCTTCTTCTTCCGATCACACACCATGGCAAGAATCCGAAGGAGACACTTTCAAGCTCTAAAGAGTAGTCTAGAGGCAAAACAATGTTGTTGGAAGTTGATAAGCATGGCACATTCTTTGGAAATTATAAATGCAAAATTGTACTTGATAAGAGTTTAAAGGATGTTAAAATAATCAGTAGATTAGATTTGAGGCAAAGAGAGGGTTGTTTTAGGCTTGTTCACCTTGTTGTTTTCAATGCATTGAAAGAGTAGTTGACCACTATCAGAAAAATAAATACTAATGTATTTTTTTTGTTTCTAAAATTTAGAAAACTCAACAAAAAATGACGTGGCCAAACTTCGGCAAGTCAGATTGTTGTTGTAGCATTGTTTTGGCATAGTTCCTATGCTCTCTACAGTCCAAAAATTTGTAGCTGTCATCTTGCCCAAAATCTCATCTGATGTTCTTACACTTTGAGTTTTTATAAATTTTTCTCCCTTTATTAGGTTCTAGAATATGTTTTTAGTTTTAAATTTGGTGAAGAAATGACTTTATGGAAAAGTCCAAGTAAAAAATGGAATTTTTTGTCCACATCTCTATAAAAAATTTAACTGTATGTTTTTAATTTGTAGAAAAAAAAGTATTTAAATTTTTAAAATCAAATAATATTTTATTTGTTTTATTGAACACATGTTACATTAAGTGAAACAAATAAAGACTAAAATCATATATCAACTTCCTAGTAAACTCCAAATCATAGTAGTTTAAATTACAATGTATCATTTCAAATTTGCTAGCTACTCTTATATGTTTTGTAAAATAATTTTGTGATAATAATATGAAAATTACATATTATAAAATAACTTTTTAACAATGTATTCAAAAGTTACGAAAATCGTTGCGCCTTAAAGCTATTCTTTGGGTACATGCTTTGTGGAAATTTTAAGGAAAAAAAATTATATTTTGAATTGCTGTGTTGCCTAATAAATGTAGTTTATCGTTTTAAGGGTTAAATAGGAAATCTTTAATCTTGTAAGGTGTTTCCATTCAAGAAATTTAGGAAAATATTTGCTTAAGAATGAATTTACAAATAAGCTTGATCGTAATTTAAAAAATCATCTAATCATTATCACAAACCTATTTATTGTGAATTTGAGTTTCCAAATACAATGCATAATTATATATATAATAAACAAGGATTATTTTTTTGTATAAAACAAATCGTTCCTTTCTTAGTTTTGCATACAATATCCAAATGTTGTGTTTTTTGGTGCATTGATATCTCCTTTCATTAGTCAATGACAACACCTATCCAATGGCTAATTAGAGAAGTGGATATTGGTAACGATAAGTATAGTAATTTCTCCTATTTGGTTTCATATGGAATGATGCTCCCAAAAAGGGAGTGGAGGTGTATACTGCAACTATTGAGGGAGTATTATATTGTTCTTTATCAAAGACAAAGTCTTTTGATCTCACACCATTCTTGTTGACTCTAGAGTGACTCTCTTGTGTTGTTAAGTTCCAGTTTTCAAAGCCTATTTACCACCAAATTCACATTGTACAAACATAGGTAGAGTTTGGTTGAAGTGGGGATGTGGGGTGTAACTAGTTGTTGTTTTTCTAAGCTAAGAGCTTGCCCACCAATTTGTTCCCTACCATAAATCCTCATCCAAATAGGTAGGGATAGGGAAGCCCCTTCTCACCAGTCCTCCCTTAGTGTTTCTTGCACAGTTTAGTTGGACCGGTAGAAAAAGCACTAGAAGACGAGAAGTGAACACCAATTGTCTTGCCGGTCTTTGTGAACGGAGAAGTCGGGTCTCAAGGTTCAACGATATTGGAGGACAAGGGTTAGCCTATTGGTGGAGCCACAGGAAGAAAAAGTTTTTTTTTTTATGTCAGGCCTTGACATCAGCGTGTCATGACATATCCTTCGTCTGTCCGAATGGATGTCTCCATGTCTCAATATGCATTCCTATGTTGAGGGCGACTTCAGTGTATGTCTCAGACAAATTGGACAAATTCTGGTGAAGTAACAAGCTGGTGTTGTGGTAGACGTCCACTTTTGTGGAGGCAGGACAAGAGACGTGCTGATGTTCTCTGCAACATCTGAAAATACGTTTTTTGCCATGTCAGCATCATTGACCTGTTTTGACTATGGGTAATTTTGCTAATATCATTGGGATTTTTAATTTTAATGCTACCTGATGAAAAAAAAAGAGACGGGCAGCCTTTTCTGGGCAGGCAAAGAAAAAAAATGATGTCGTGGCAGAAAGACCCCTTTTTGCTGACATGGCAAAATGAAAAATGCTGACGTGGCAAAGTTAGCATGTTATTCAGGTCAAGGATATCACTCCTTGGACGTCTTCTTTTAGACGTCTTGAGGAACATGAGAACGTCACATTAGACATCTAATGAGACAAGATTCACTTTATAGCAAAGTCGGAAATGAATGTATTCTGTTCAATTAAAGGATCGGTAGGAGCGTGCCGCGTCCACGTTGACTCGTGTGAGACAAGATGAGGGAGGTGATGATGAGCACAATAACCTTGAATGACTTTGAATAGGGTGGTGGACTTTGCATTGATTAGCACATGTAATCCCACAACTGCATTTTAGAGGATGTCTTTTTATTGCATGTAATAGACGTTTGTGTGAACCATCCAATGTCATGTTCATTCATTAAATGTTGTTGATGTCAACCAAGGAAGTTGATGGATCTACAAATGCACTTGCTGGGCAATGCCCTAGTGCTTCTCAAAAACAGAAAACTAGTGTTTGGAAATTCAAAGTACCAAGGAAAACTTCAATACAAAGAATTGCAAAATAACTTATGCTGGCGGTTTAGGGTAAAATGTAGCCAACAATACAAACGTCCATGCTTGCTGAAAATCTTACTTCACATGGGTCTAGTGCACCAATGTCGCATGCTACGTCAATTTTTGCCAATTGAATGTCCTACAAAGGCATGAAAACAGACGTATGACTGTGCATTCAATGTCGACAAAGACGTTGTTGCTTACCTTCGCACGGTCATATGATATATATCAAAGAATGTCTACCACTATTCAGATTCATTCAGACACAATGTTGTTGCCTAGAACGTCTTGGATATCTTCATCGACTTCCATGGGATGTTGCACACGGTCTGCCTCATGTGCCACTAGTTGCAAGCCAGGGAAGTCAGCATCATTTTGCAATTGCAAGATGTCTGGCGTGCTTGCATTAAAGTGGAGTGCTCCGCATCTCCCACTAACTTCTGTTTGGCACACCACCTTCCATCCTGCTTGATGTAGGTCATCAGAGAAAATTCAAACCCCTAGAAATAAGAGTGTGAATTACA